>CATIWO010013193.1:0-26250 GCA_949673435.1 Macaranga tanarius | reverse complement strand
AGGAGAAGAAGCTGAACCACTCACAGCTTTCTCTAGCCGATTTTCTCTTCTGTTTGTTGATGTTGTTTGCTTCTGAAACTCCAGACAAAGCTTTCCTCTTTGATTCCTCTTTTTCTTCTTCTTCCTCTTTCTCTTCTCTTCTCTCCCGTTTCTTTTCTTTCTTCTGCAGAAGCTTTGCTTCTCTTTTCTTTATCCTTATCTTAATTAAATCCTTATCTCTTCCTTTTACTTCTTAATCCCTCTTCTTTTCTTTCTTTTAATTTCATCCTTATAACTTCCTCTAACAACATCAAACTTTAATGTCTTATAACATGTCCGCATTAAGTGCTTATCTCAAAACACTAGAATGCCTTATCAATGTCAATTCCATGCCACATGCTTATTCGATAACAATTATTAACTTAATTACTAAAGAATCAAACTTAAAATCACTATTCAGAACAGTGGCAAATAACTCTTAAATCATCAAATTTGATTACTGAACAGTAATACATTCTAAATTCATAATCATGAACAGTAATCTGGTCTTAAGACACGGATGTTACAAAATTAGGATAAATGATTATAATTCATAGTAGAAATATATAATCACCCGTAAGAAAATGTAAATGTTGTATGCATATTTGTAATAAAATATAATATAATATAATATTTTATATTTTTATTAATTATGTCATTTTTTAAGGGTATTATAAGATATAATAAGATGTTGTTCTCTTATTATGCAATTCATCAATATTTAAGTCGTTCGATTTTCTTATTAATAAAATAAATCTAAATATCATAGGTATACTTATAGTAAAATATATAAATATTTTCTCTACCTCTTAACTTGAAAATTAAATTTTCAATTAATAAGGAGAAAATGAGGGGATGATTAAACTCTGTTATAGTAATTGAAATAATTTCAACCGTTATCTATTAGGTACTACTTTTTCTTCTTCTTCTTTGTTTTCTCTCTTCTTTCTTCTCACTTTACTGGTTTTACTAGTGGTTTAATAGTTTTTAAGGTGGTTTTGGCTATTTTTGGCAAAAAAAACTACTCATTTTCTTCTTTTTTTTTATTATTTTCAGTTAAATAATTAATAGTTTGTTTAGATTTAGAGTTTGATCTCTATTTTATGCATCCATTATGATGATTTTGTTATCTCTTAGTGAAAGATTTAGGGAGTTAAAAGGAAGATTTGAGTTTTTTAGTTACATTCATGGAGAAGAAGAAGAAAATATAATTATTCTTGAGAAAAATTTTGATTTGGCCTACCCAAAATTTAAGATCCTCTATCTGATATATAAAATGGATTTTGCCACACTCATTATTTCGGTGAGGATGTTAGAGTACTTTTCCGGCTTACAATCCAAAAGTTAAGTTTCTTCATTTCAAAATTTGACATGAATTTTTACCAGTTTACTTGCCCTTTGTATATGGCAATGAAGTACTGGTGTTACTCTGACTGCTGTTATTTTCTTCTTTTATGTTTCCGTCTTCTTTCTCTTAATGATGTATTTTATTATAGCAAAATTTTCTATTATAATTTGTACTATCTTGAGATTTATGTTACAAGATCTTATTTTTTTCCTTATACTATCCATTATTAATTAATAAAATATATTTCAGCCTTTTGATTAAAAAAAAAAAATTCCAACCCTTATCTTGTAATTTTGTTCATGAACCTCTTTTAACTGAACAAGTCCCTTGTTTCAATTCAAACTTAGTCTATACTCCACAATTCACATCCATCCCTTTATTTAGATTTTTTCCACTCAAAATACTGATCAATGTACATTAATCCTTGTCAATATTGATTTGAAAAAAGTTAATGGTGAAATTATCTAGAAGGGTAAATTAGAAGCTGTCAATATATTTTATAAAATAAAAAAGTTTAACCATATAGGATTTTCTTTTTGTTATGGTTGGTGACCAAGATGACCAAACAATAAGAAAACTGCAACACTAGTTCTAAGAAAAACACTAGCCAATGTGTTGAAATTACCACAACATTGATTAAGATAACCAATTAATATAGTTGATTATGAAGCTCCAAATCAATAACAGGCCAACAATAATAGAAGGTTTTACTAGATCAAATAGATGGAGAGAGAGACCCAACTGGGGGCCCAAAATATTTATAATCAATTTTTTTTTGAATGAGATGCTATATGAATGCAATACGGTCATAATCTTGCTATATTTATATTTATATTTACATTTATTAAAAAAAAAAAAAAAAAAAAAAGCATAACAATTTTGAAAGAAAGTCTACTGTCATATCCACTGCATCACAATTTGAGGCACCTTATTGCTTGTCTCTTTATGCTTTTACTTATTTTATTCGATAATATTGATTGATATTATAATTGAAAACATTGCAATGGCCACAGAAGGGTAAAATGTCAATGTGAGTAGTATATTATGAGAGTATTATATAATAAAGTGGTTAGTGCTTTATGAATTTTTTTTATAAAAATTTCATCTTTGGGTTTGTCCTTAATTTTTTTAAAACAAAATTTAACAACCCTTTCAAAGAAGATTATGCCCACTAGCTACACTCCTGTTCAGATTTTTTCATATATATATATATATATATATATTAGAAGTCTAATTGAGATTGATATTACTGAAATTCCAATAAAAGTCCAAAAAATTAATTTGAAAGTACTTTTTTACTGTTTCAGAGTTAATTTTTCATAATTAACTAACATATGTCAAACTAATTTAACGTTTACAACACGCAAGAAAAGAAATGGTCATGATGGTAGGCCACCATGGTCAGAAAAAAATTAATTTAATTTTATGTGGGTGTGTAAATTGGACCGTAATTATTCACTTTTGAAAGGGTCTTTGTGAATTGTGAGAGTAATAATTCTATGAAATTACAGCTTTCAATTCGCTTTGAGCCTCCATTCCATTCTTCTCAAGGCATTTCCTTTCTCCGAGTGATGCTTTCTCGAGGTTACTTTTCTAATGATTTCAATTAAAAATATAATTGATTGATTAATTAGTTTGTTTATATATTGACTACTTTTTGGATTGAACTCTAGCTGTATCATAAAGATGCAATCTTTTCTGTTTTATATTTTACTTTTATTTTACACTATTTTAAAGAGTTGGTCCAATAAAATATTTGGTTTCATATTTATTTTTTGGAACCGGTACTAGCCATAAAGTATTAGTAGAAATTATTTCAATATCCAATACGATGGAGAAATTACCCCATAATTTAATTGACATTAACTTACTCAGGCTAATTAAATTTAATGCTAAATTAAATATATGAACAGAAATTATCTTTTTTTCATATTTTTTCAGCCTCTTCTCTAAGCCCACGGACTTCACTGCTCATATTTTTTAATCTTTTGTATTAAGGAAGATGTAATTTTTGTAAATTAATTAATTTTTTTTTACCTGTTGCAAATGTAGATAAGTCACATGATGACTTGATGAATGTTGTTGATTGAAAGTGAACAAGCATCGATCCAGACACTATTATACATTAAATGTTTCTTTGAAAAACCATCAGCTTTGACATTATTTCATGAGAACATCCTAACCTATAATCTAACCCTACCCTTCCCTTCTGCATGAAACAAGCTTATACGATGAATTTAGTGGTGGCTCACAAAAATAATTTTTAAAATATATTAACTTCTAACAACTAATTGTTAATTGTCTCCTTCTCCGTCTCAATGATGCTGAGTCCCGTATCAAGTCCTGAAATATGAACCTTGTCTAAAAAAAATTAATACGACGACTTGTCATTAGGGACATGAGGTGTAGGATTTTAATTTTTTTATATCTTGGCACACTCGTATCTTTATGATCACATTCTAAGTCCTATAACCTATTTAAAGTTCTATGGAAATATTTATTCAAGAATTTCAACACATCCTATAAGACTATATAGCATTTGATTTTTTTTTTTTTTTAAGTAGATTGTGACAATATCAATCACTCCTATATTTTTGCGTAATATATTATGAAATTAGAAATTTATTTAAGTATAGTTAATTAATAACTCCAATTTATGTCATAATATTTTTCTGTTAATAAAAAAATCAAAAAAAAATTAAATATTAATGGGTTGCAAATTAAATAAGAGATAGTTTTCTTTTTTTTTAACCAATTGAAAATTAATTATACAAATCAATAACGATAAAATTTGAATTTCATATCTTAAAATGTCTTTAGAAAAGAGTAGTGGCTAGCGCATATAATATTTAAATTAGTGTTTGTTTTCTTCTTTTATATGGTTTCCAAGAACTTTCTTTTCTTGTGAAATTTCTAAACATGTATCTGCCACATCCTAACGTAAAATTTCTTTATTCTAGCGTCAAAATCTCAGTTAAAAATGATTTAGGCACATTCAAAGAGATTTACATCATGTAAGTAAAGGGCTGATTTAACAATTATTTCTTTTCAAGAATATTTTAAAATATATGATCCAAATTCTACCATTATTAATTTGTAATATTAATTTTCATTCGATTTAAAAAGAACAGTTTTATTTTCTATTGTGCATTTTATCAATGTTTAGATCATATTATTCTCTCTATTAATATAAAAAAAAAATTATTGTTAGTTATATAAAAAAATATATATATCAAGAGTCTGACTTATTGTATCAAATTACCAAGAAATCAAAGAGCACTTTTGACAAATTTTTTAACTTCTAGAAAGATATGCTTCTTTTGATAGTGATACATATATATCAATGGAAGGCTTGGTGCAAAAAAAAAGAGAAAAATGGAAGGCTGATAAGAAATTTTCTAAGTCTTATAGACTCCAGTCTTTCTTGTGTGCCTTGCAACTGCAAAGGGAATTTATGTATATTAAGCTTCTAGCTTTCTTTATCTAAGATGACTAATCTATAATTTTTATGACCAAGATGGCTGCATCATTCCAATAAATATTTGTCAAGAATCTTAAATTTGGTTTGGCTACAAATATCTGAGACGTGGCCAATGATAAAATTGACAATGATCGAACCCACATGCATGGTTGATAAATTATGCAGTTGGGTAGGTTGCCCTTTCTATTATGCAATTAAGGAGGTTTTGCGTGGAGAAAAAATTATTGCTTAGTCAACCATTCTTAATAAGAAACTTTCACAATATTAACATAATCACAAGTCATTAGATTTTCTTCAATTTCATAATTTTGATGGTTACTTCTGAGAAAAAAATCATGAGAAAACAAACACATTTTATATTATTCAAACCGACATTTTTTTTTAAAAAAGGATTATAACCTACAAGTCATATGTATTTTTCAATTTTTTAAAAAAATGTATCTATATCACTACGCAAAAAAAAATTAAGGGTTCAAATTCCGACAATAACTCTAAGATAAATTTCAGCATAATATTATTCCAATAAAGTGTCACGTAGCTTGACAGGCAACGGAATTAACTGAGCTAATGCTTAATGACCAAAGCAAAGAAGCATTCCCGTAATTGACCGCTACAAAATCCCCTTTTATGGAGAAACCAAGTGCAAGTGAACCTTTTGAATGTGCCTCAAATCTAATATTTTCCATTAAAATTAAAGCAAGTTACCAACGCGTTTTCATACCTTTATCTCTTAAAGCTGCCATAAAGGGAGAAAAAAATAATTTAAGTAAAAGGCCTAAAGGTCAAAAGAAAAGAAGAGAAGACAAAAATCCAGAGACAATAAAATAAAGGAAGCCCACATTACATGGCAATGGCTTTCACACCACAAGTCTAAATAATCAGGTGAATTTAGTCTAGTCATTAGAGGGTATCTTTATCAGATAGTTTCTAGTTTCTACTTGCTAATTAGTGCTGCATCAATTACGTGGCAAACTACACTAACCAGAAATTCAGATCTTTCAAAAAGTTTTTATTAACTTTAAATGGTAAATAGGTTATAAAAAAACTCTTTATGCACTATACTTTTTTGTTCTTTTTTTTTAAATTGCATTTTTAGTCAATTTGACATGGCACAAGCTATAGAAAATAAACAAAAAGTTTTCAGAAATTAATGGTTTGCTTCCATTGACCGCATAAGAGAGCACATGAGATGAAAGTATCTCAGTGGGCTTCAAAATTGACCAAAATAGAACTAAATGAAGGGGGTTTTGTAAAATGTTAAAAAAAAAGGTTAATAGGATACTTTTATTTCCTTTGCAGATTATTCAGAAGTAGAAGAAGACAAATCCATAGTGCCAAAGAAAAATCAACGACGAAACAAGACCAGTTCAGCATCCTTAAAGCTTAATTCTGCGTTCCAAAAATGTCCCCTTTGCATTAAAAATCAATCACTAAGTTTTGTGTACCTACATCATGACATGGCTTTGGAACATGCAATTCAGAAAAGGAGGCTTAGGTACAGTTCAAGAAATTTATAGCACAAACAATGTTTTTCTAACAGGGCTTTGGAACATGCAATTCAGAAAAGGCTAACAATATTCAACATTTGTTTGAGGAAAACTATCTACATATTGAAAAAAAATAAAACAGAAAAGAGCTAACCAAGAGGAAACCTTTCAACTGCCACAAGATGAGTGCGTGCGCTACCATTACAGAGATCAAAACACAAAAAAGAAAAGAAATAGTATTCATTACTTCGGTACGCCTAGTTCAGCTCCATAGTCCAGTTCATCTTGTCCTCTATTAGGCCCATCTGTAGTCTGGTAAGCACAGTATACAGCTGTTCTGAAACAGCACCAAAGCCACCTTCTCCATAAGACACTCTGCAAGAAAAGAAAAAGTTCAACTTCACTGCTCTCAAATAGGCTATGCAAAAAGCTCACGAGTCCTCTTATTCGAGGAGAATTGACCACAGCAGTTCCTTTTTCCAGCGTCTTAGCAAAATTTTATTTGAAGCACAATACATACCTTTTACCCCTATAAGTAATACTGCCCACAGGGGACACAACCACAGCTGTCCCCGTGCAAAAAACTTCATCAGCAGCGAGCAATTCATCAACTGCCACTGGTCGTTCTTCAACCTGCATTTTATCAGATGAGTATTGGGAAATGCACTGATTGAAAAGCACTAGTCTGCTGGCTACAACAGAAATGTCAAGTAACAACTGAAGTTGACTAATGCACTAACAATGACATCTAGATATTTCACTGTTTACAAGATATAGTAGTGCTACAAAACCAACAAAGATAACTAAGACACCAGGTCCTTTTCTTAGGACAGGAGTTACTCCACATCTGCAGAGACAGAGAAAAACAAATACACATTTGGGAGATACCATATTATGGTCAGCAGAGGATTTTCTTGCAAGACTATTGAAAAGGAAAATACAAGAAAAGAACAGGAGAGAATGGAAAACAGTCCAAAGAACAAGAGAGAATGGAAAGCAATACATGTTACAAAACAATAAGCATACATATTGCGATCAAGTATAAGCTCAAATAACTAACATTTGGTTATGTTCTACAGTAAACCCCATCGAAGGAGTTGTATGCATAGGTTGCAATGCAGGTGAGGGGAATGAACTCAACTTATTTAAGCATAGTGGGTCCATTAACTAAAACATTCATGATGTTCAGCCTAGGGAATATTTATGACAGTTGTGCCTCTACTTTAACTTGGATTTAGCTCCCAGGACCAGTTGAGCTCGAATCATCATTAATGATGAACTTTGAACGGAAGGAAACAAGGATAGCTTAGCAAATTTGTAAAATAGCCATGTGTCTAAACTATTTCACATTGGAGCACATAATACCGGTTAAATTCTATTTAACCTGCAACCAAAAACAAAGTCCGTGAAAGGAGGAGACTAATGTATGGAAAATGCAACTAAATACCCAACTGGCTCTGAACAAACTAGAAGTACATGCCAGTGATAATGTGTAAAATATACCAAGAATTTGCATAACTCCATCTGCTATCAAATCAAAATAATAAAATGTGCCTAACTTCAATTATTGTAAAATGCAACCATCTCACAGAAAATCAATAGAACAATCCTCCAATATCATGCATGTACCCTATTGGTTCTCTCTAATAAATAGGTACCTGGAATCCTTGGCTTCGAGCAACATCAATTAGACTCTTCCTTGTAATGCCAGGCAGGATTGTCCCTTTTATTGCAGGAGTGGAGATAACATTGTCCTAAGAGCAGAATAAATGGGAAAATATTAGCTTTAAGCACCTTGAGGAAATAGTGCTTATGAATAAAACAAATGAAATCTTCTGATTCCATTAATTTCCACCAAGTCAATGTTGTAGTTATCAGATAATAGAAAAAACAACCAAAAGTTAGAAACCATAAGATAAAAACTGAATCCGATCAAAAGAAAATTAGGCCTGGATGGCAAAGGACCTACTAGCACATTTTAGACATAAAGAGCTAATTCCTTGTTCATAATACCTTCACAATAAAAATATTGCAGGATGAGACCTCCTCCAGATATTTCTTATGAATACAATCGAGGTATAGAACATCAGAATATCCTTTGGCTTTTGCAACAGATTGTGCCTTGAGAACCTGTGAGTAACAATCCAATTAATAAAATAGATAAGGTTAGACAATAAATCATTAAAACAAAACTTCAAATAAATTAAATCATTATATTGCTGATGCACTAACAAATTTAAATGTTGGCTTTTTTTAAAAGAAAAAGCACCATATCTACATTAACGGAAAGCTTGCAACCATATGAAATTCCATTTTTTAGAAATAAGTAAATATGTAGCATAACTGTCTTACAAAGTAAGCATTTTGACAAGAAAATTACCGCAGCATAGTTCCCTATAGTCTTAACACTTCCAGTACCACCAGGAGTTGCTCGATGCAATTCATGCTCAACAACCAAATTAATTGGAGCCACACCTTCCTGGCATCAGACATGCAAAAGAAACCAGAGTGAATAAAACTTGGAGAGTAATGTGACAGCAAAAATCATGTAAATCAATAACCATTGGAACTTGCTCTCAGACAAGTATTTTCTAAGACTTTTATCTTCCTTTACTCTTTATGTCTGCTAGTCTGCTTTACAGTTTCACTTTCTAGAAAAGGAAAATTCAAACAAAGCATCTTCCTTCAAATAATAATATGCATTGAAAAAATATTATATAAAAAATAATCCTATTAAATCTTTATTGTGTGTTTAACAAAAATTCAAGGCATTTTGCACACAGTGAACAAGTTTTTTCTTTTTATTTTTCTAATGAAGAAGAGTTGGTGTCTCTAAATGCGCTGGAGGCATGTTAGGCATGTCCATATCCATCATCGCATACCCACTGCTTAGAAGTGTGTCAATGCTTCATAGAAAAACAAAAACATATCATTGTTTTTCCAGATATCATGCTTGCATTTGCAAATGAACATAGTTAAATATTAGTGCAAATGATTTCTCACATAGGCACCATAACTTACAGGAACAATTTAATCATATTCATTATTAGTTCAGAAATCACAAACATAGGTCATTATGTATTAGCTCATTGCTTGTTCATAGCATATAACAAATTTAAGCCTTTTTCTCGGCATAGGGAATGTTAACGTAGTTCAAAAGTTTGCAAAGGAATATTAAACAAGAACCCACACACACACAAAACTTAACCTATGTATATATATATATACTTGACCACATTTGTCTCTATATAAATGTGTTTGTGTCGTATATGCATGTATGTTTATTCAAATAAGATAAATAGAAAAATAACTAAGGGTATAGAACCAAACACCAATTAGTGCTGCAACCTAGCTTATGCAAGACGAAACAACAAACCTTAAAATAGTTTCCAACAGGTGAAACATAAATTAAAAAGGTATACTCAGGAGCAGGTGCGAGACCAAGGACCGCTCCACTTCCCATCAACAATGGCCTGATATACAAGGAACCTTTACCAGGAGGGGGAACCTGAAATGACACCAAAAATATAATAATCTAACTCACACTGCCAATAATGAACACATGATAAAATGTAAAATTATAATTTACCCAACGTTTGTTTGCTAAAACAGTTGCCTTCACTGCTTCAACAAATTGTTCAACAGTTGGTGATGGCATGCACATCCTTTCTGCACCTATTTTCATCCGCAATGCATTTTCTTCGGGACGAAAGAGAAGAATGCTACCATCTTCCTTCCTATATGCTTTCAAGCCTTCAAATAATCCCTAATGACAAGATTAGGGAGAACATTTTTATAATCCACTCATACAAATAAAATGATAAGCTCTATGAATGATATCAAAAGGGTGGATTCCAATAAATTCCACACTCTTCAATATAAAGAATGCCAAAAATCCAAAGTCAAGGAAAGCAAGAAAACCCATCAACAATCCTTACTAAAAAAAAATTATTTAATTTAAATATCAATAATCTAAATTCTAGAGTTTAAATTCTCAAATGGGATGCATTTTTTTTATTCTATAATACATCTTGAACTTCATAGTGACATCATACCCTCTTCTTTTTAGCCTTTATTGACCTCACAATCTCATCGCAATAACACTTTCAAGAAAAATAGTACCAGATCCATTCCATCACCGCACAAAGATATTGTACATTCACTTGATTTTGAGAACACAAAATTAAAATTATTCAAGAATACTTTGTATTTTCATTTCTCTTTGTTGCTTTGGTTGTTATTTGCAAGAAAGAAAAAGAAAAATTGGGAGAAAAATTGTGATGGACTTTTGAGAATTATATAAATGAAAAAAAAAAAAAAAGAGTTAAGTTAATTGTTGGACTAAGAAGGTGGATTGATGAATATGCACTTTTAGTGTGGGATAGAAATAATAATTTTGCAGGAAAAAAAAAAAAAGAAAAATCAAATTTGGTAAAACGACTCAAACTAGTAAAAACATAAAACAGGGCCATAAAATGACACTATAAACTAGAATACTCAAACATCATTTGACATTCTAGTGTGAAGAACCTAGAAAAGGGCAAAGAATGAAAAACCATCACAAAAGCAACATGGTAGTTAGAATCAAATCTTATATATAACAAATATCCACAAGCATAATATTTCAGTAGCCAAACAAATATTCTACCTGGCCATAATTTAAAACTCCTGCTGAGGGGCTCAATTCAATATTCCCAAAACGTTGTAATCCGCCATTGGAAAAGCTTCCGCCGCGAATGCATTTCATCATATACATATAGTCCGTGGGAACATATGCAAAACCAAGGCTATCCCAGTCTATGTCGGCTAATTTGGTTGCTTCATCACTGCATTCCACAAGTACATGAAACAACAGAAGCACAATCAATCAATGAAACTCCTTTTTCCCTTTGCATTCTTCTTTGAAAAATGATTTTGTTGCAAATGTTTTCTTCTGTGAAAAGAAAAAATTATTTTTGCATCTTTTATGATAAACAAGTAAAGTAGCTAACATGTAATAATTTGTTATATGAATTGGATGTCAAAACTTCCTTGCATAATTCCTCTAAAAAACATATGTTTATGTTATACTTCAAGTTACTAGATTTAGCTAAGATGTCCCAGTAGTACATATGCCACACACATATGTGGTAATTGCTACATGGATTTGAAGGAACTGAAAGACATTTTAAAGTGAATACTCTCAACTAAAAAATGCACTAATATAGGTAACCTAGAAATCTCAGGATCATCTCATTTTATTGTTGGCAAGTAAGAATTCTTTAAACTATGACCCTGTTGTCATGTGACACTAGCATGTGACTGCTCTAGCTCGATAAAACCACAAATTGCACATCCTAATACAATTAATTTGTGTTAAATACCTATTTTCAATTGAAGTAATTGTATAAAATACTAAAATATCAATAGACATACAATTGAGGCACAAACACATCACTACTCAACTTCATCCACATAAAATAAAGTAATTATTCTCAGTGAAGGAGATGCTAATTAGCTAATAATATACAATAGCACCATTACATTAATCATGTTGTGTTAATTAGCTAAATCACATACAATTAGCATTATAGAAACAATTTAGGTCAAAACATGTTGTAATTACAATTATTATGCATACACATTTGTAAAGACGAGAACCTGTAGGTATCAGATACAATGGCGTTACTCCTAAAAGGAGAGACGGCTTGCAAGGAAGCGTTTGAAGAAGAAGAAGAAAGGCTCTGCTGCTTTTGCACCTGCAAAATCATTAAAATTATCAAAATGAAACCATACAAAAAAGAGAAGGAGAATCAGCTGAAGCTAAAATCAACGGAAGCGAAAGAGAAGAACCTTGAGAGAAAGAGGAGCAGAAGCAGAAGAATGAGAGGAACGAAGAAAAGAGGGTTCATTGAGGATAAAGGAAGCGTTGCGGGAAGGGCAAAGAAGGTAATTTTGCTGAAGAGTTCCAAAGACGGCGCTTCTCTCCATTGCTCTTCTTTTTTTTCTCGTCAACGAGCGGAGCGCGTGTCTTTTGTTTTTGTTATGTGGAGGAGGAAGGCGGTAGGTGTACGACTGTAGTAGCCTAGTAGGACGAAGCCGCCCTCCTCTGCATAAATTATTGGAATAAAATTTGATCTGGCCCTTAACCTTTTCATGAAAGTTCAATTTAGCCCAAAATGACCTTTTTTGACAATTCAACCCAATACTTGCCCAAAATGGATCATTTAAATCCAGTTTTTATCTTTTCATCGAGATTGTACAACACACACCTGATTAACAATTAAAAAATAATAAAAATAATATATAGCCAAAAAAAATTTCATTCTCTAATTCTCTCTCATAAGCAAAACAATCCCTAATTCTTGTTTCTATATTCTCTAATTTTCATTCTCACTTTGTCCAAGATGTTGCGGCAAAGATATATATTTCCATCCAAGAGAAGTTCAGAGTATAGAGAAAACACCATGCAATCTCCGCCCATCAACCAGAATAGCTTCAGTCTGAAAATTCCTATCAATTGTACATACACCAAATTCCGATCAATTCCATCACCTTGCCTCCAAATCCTTTCTTGTACGCTCTCTACTTTATGCCAAATTTTCTCTTATCTTCCATGTTATTGCATTCCTTCATTAATGTTCAAGGTAATTAAAATGAAGTCCAATTTTTCACTTCTCTTCCTTGATTTTTTCCAATTTTTCTCTTCTTTTCCATGTTGGTGGTGTTTCTAAAGCTGTTAAGAAAAATAATATCAAATCTACCTCTAGTAATTTTTTTCGCTCTATCTTTTTGTCATTTTGATTTAAATTAGAAAAAAAGTTATCTCACTTTTTCTTTGCTTGCTTGAAAGTTTTGAGTTTTAATAGTATTGGGTAGCTGATGAAATTTGGTTTGACATTTTTAGCTTTCGTTTAAGGTTTTCTATTGGTTAATTTATTGTTATGACGGGGCTGAAATGTATTGATGATTTTAAGAGAAAGAAGATTGGAAAATCTTTGAAGAATAATTTAGTTGATAAGTTTTTTAATGGTTCTTCAAAAGTGAATATGAGTGATATTGAAGACCGTTTTCTTTTTGTAGATTTTAATTGTGATGAGGATGCATTGAAATTGGTTGTTCTTTACTTTGTTAGTAATTTTTTATTTTCTGGTCCTAATGATAAGTTTGTTAATAAAGAATTTTTTGATGTTGTTGATGCTGGATTGTATAATGCGTATCTTTGGGGAAAATGTACTTTTAGTTTTACTTTGGATTCTTTAAGAGGAAGGTTGATAGGGGCTGAGAAGAAAGGATTAGATTATTTTTTCTATCGTGTTGTCGGCTTTCCATTGGCTTTACAAGTTTGGTTTTACAAATGTTGCGGTTATTGTGACGGTATGTTTGCTGTTCATGATGGCTGTTTAATTCCTCGTATATTGAATTGGGGAGATTCTTCTGTGTTGAATTTCAAGAAGCTGAATTCAAAGATTTTGAATTTATCTTCTTCCCAGGTAATTGCTTTTTTTCTCATTTTTTCAGGTTTTGTTGGTTCTTGTTATTTTTTATTGCTTATTTTTCTTATTTGTTGTTTTTGTAGTTGAAATTTAATAATATTGTACCTAGGGGTGTTCATCGGTTGGTTTGGTCGGTTTTTGGGCAATTTTCTGACCGAGCCGAAATAACCGAATTTGAAAAAATCAGAACCGAACCGAATTTGGTCCAAAACCGAACCAAACCAAAATTTTTGGGTAGAAAACCGAACCGGCCGAACCGAACCGAAAATTTTAAAATATTGATTATTTTTATATTAAATTTGTATATATTTGTAACAAATATTTAGAAAAATTAAAATAAAAAATAAAAAAAACGGTTATTTCGGTTATCTCGGTTGATAGAACTTTTTTTTACATAAAACGGAACCGAACCAAATTTCGGTTCGGTTCAAAAATTTGAAAATTTTAAAAATACAAACAGAACCGAACCGCATAGGGTCGATTCAGTTTTCGGTTCGGCCATTTCGGAGGCCATGAACACCCCTAATCTAGATGAATGTTGAGTTAGAACAACACTGTAGAAAGGAAATTTATGACTTAGAATCTAAAGGTTTAATTTTCAAATCCATATCACCTTGGAGTTGTGCAGCTTTTTATATTAATAAAGCTTCAAAAATAGAAACGGGAACTCTTAGATTAGTGATAAATTATAAACCTTTAAATAATACCCTAAAATGGATAAGATATCCAATTCAAAATAAGAAGAATCTTTTACAAAAATTGCACTATGCATTTGAGTTTTCAAAATTTGATATAAAATTAGAATTTTAGCAAATTCAGATTGATCTAAAACATAATTATAAAACCATATTTACGGTTCCATTTGGACAATAAGAATGGAATGTAATGCCTTTTGGTTTGAAAAATGCACCCTTAGAATTTTATTGGATTGTAAATGATATTTTTAATCATTATTTTGAATTTTGCATTGTTTACATTGATGATGTACTTATCTTTTCAAACTCTCTTGAGTAGCATTTTAAATATTTAAAAATTTTCTTCTATGTTGCCAAGAAAAATGATTTTATTGTCTCTACGAAAAAGATTTCTCTTTTTCAAACTAGAGTCAAATTCTTAGGATATTATGTCTATTGCGGTACTATTACCCTAATAGAAAGATCTTTGGAATTTGCAAATAAGTTTCCAAATAAAATTCTTAATAAAATCCAATTACATACGTTCTTAGAAAGTGTTATTTATGTCTTAGATTTCTGTTCTAATATTAACAGGCTAGCCAAACCTTTGTATGATAGACTTAAAAAGAACCTAGTTCTTTGGTCTGATGAACACGCCAGAGTTATTCAAAAGATGAAAAAATAAGTTCTAAAAATCCCCTGTCTTTATCTTGCTGATCCTACTCTTTCAAAAATTATTGAGACTGATGCCAGTAAGTTAGGATATTATGGTATTCTAAAATAATTTCAAAATGGGCAAAAAGTAGTTATTCAGTATACTTTTGGTCATTAGAATAGTGCACAGAAGAACTATTCCACCATAAAAAAAAAAATTCTTTCCATTATTTTGTGCATAACAAAATTTTAATCTCATTTATTAAATTAAAAGTTTTTTCTTCTTATTGATTGTAAATCAGCTAAAGAAGTTTTACAAAAGGATGTTCAAAACATTACATCAAAACAGATTTTTGCAAGATGGCAAGCTTTTTTAAGTCTTTTTCAATTTTGAAATGGAAATCATTAAAGGAGATACTAAATTTTTACTAGACTTCTTAACCAAATAATTCTTATAAAATAGATAAATGGTGCATAAAAAGTATGAGAAAGAAAAGGCAGAATCCTCTGATTCTGTCAAAACCACTCCAAAACCCCTCTCCACAAAAAAATCCATAAAATTGTAGTATGATTTAGTAAAAACTGCTCAATAAGAGGAATCATCCAAATTACATATCCAGGCCTTTTTGGAGTCTTATAGAGAAAAACCCACAGACCTTGCTCCAGAGAAGGTTTAATAGATTGAAGCTTGGACCAAAGCTTTAGCCAAAACTCCAGAACTTTTATGGGTTATCCAAAGTTCATTATTGGCACAGGACAAAAGTACAAAAGAAGCCTTGGCCATTCAGAAATCCATTCAGGCTCAGCAAGCTAAAATTACTTCTTAGGCCTACCAGGCTAATCTAGGTAAATCATTTAAACTGATTTCCAAATTCAAAAAAGGAGAATCTTTATTTTACAAAGATCTCTCTAAAACTTTTTATCAAAATGTTTTAATATCTACTCTTAATAGTTTACAAATCATTTTATCATAATCCAAAAAATCTTCTAATTGGATTTTGAAATCCACTGTTCAGAATATCATCACAGTGGAATAAGGATTTTTTAAAAAAGATCAATTTCAAACTTTGAAACTCCACTTTTCAAAATCATGGTTTTACAAATTATGGGATTTAATAAAACCTCAAAAGTAGTACCAAATAATTATGGAGTATACTGGTTCCACTGAGTTTAAGTATTTTATGTTTTCTGAAATATAATGAGATTCTTTATACTCTACTCGTAAAATTTTGAAGGTCTTGAGACCATCTGATTAAGGACAAGATTTATCCAAATAAAAAATATTCCTTATAAACTTTAAACATAAATTAAACTTTTGTATGACCTTTTCCTATTAGAATTATGAACAAGTGTGGTTCAATATTTTCCTAATCCAAAACCATAAGAAAATCCATTCTTGGCTCTTTTTCTTCCATGAAAAAACTAATATAACTAAATACCCTTCTTGGTTCTCTCGGTGGTGGAAAAATTACAGAGCTATTCATGAAATCCTAAAACCAAAAGTTCATGAAAGCTTTCAGCTTTTCAAAACTAATTTCAAATCATCCTAGATAGAAAAATAAATTCACACCTTTATGTCTTTTCTATTCCAAATTTTTGTCCCTTGGGTATCTTTATGGACATTGGACTTCTACATTACTGAAGAAACCACTATTTTACAAAGAAAATTCAAAGTGAAATGGTGGAACTCCTTCAATGTTCCAGAAAAGGTATTAAAATTAGTAGTTAGCACTTAGCTTAAAAAGCAAGAATTTTTAGGAGTCACTCCTAAAGAGACAAGTTTTATAGCATAAAGGTCTCATGCAAGTGCACTCCTTGTAGCTGCTAAATCTGAGGAGGAATACTTTGAAATCATGCAGCAATTAATTTAAAGTAGAACTGACACTTCATCAGCCAACTTTAGAACAACTCCTTCAAAAGAATCAGAACCTTTATTAGATTTAGGAAATGAAAATGAGGATGACTGTTTTGAAATCCTTCCTCCTATAAAACATAATGTATAATAATAGCCTGATGGGCTGAAAATCTGTAATAGGCAGTCCATACAAAAATAAAGGTTTAAATCCAATGGGTTAAAAATTCAAAAGGACGACCCATGCAAAAGTTAGAGCACCTAAAAAAAGGACATCAAATAAAAATGGCAGACCAAATACTATTCATCAACAGTATTAATGCATGACAGATAAAGTACTATTCATTCACAGTACCATAATGTGAGTTGCAGATAATGGAGGATATAAAACTATTCATGAATAGTAAATTCGTGTCCAAATAGTTCCTTTTCAGGCCTATAAAAAGGGAGCCTATTTGCTGAAGAAGGTAGAACTTTTCTAAAAAAAAAAACCCTCTCTTCTTCTGAAAACCCTTCTCTCTTGTGCCAAAACAGAATTGTATCTCTTAGGAAGATTTCAATAATTTTCCAAAATATTGTAATTAAAGCTTTGTATAACTTGGCTTATACTGCTAAAATATTAAATAAAACTTTATATATCTTTGCTTTAAGGAAATAAACAAAAGGTATTTCTAAAACTCTATGTTAATCTTTATTTACTATTATGCATTCTTAAGGCAGGCTCTGTCGTTTGAGCTTATATATATATATATATATATTCATTCTTCATGTATATGGTCGCATCTGCCGCCTGTTTATCTGTTTCTTTTTGCATCTTCTTACATCTTGATCAGGTAACCTCTTTATCAGAGTGTGAGACCTGATGTTGTTTAATCTGTGATTTTTCTATTGCACCATACCCCTGTCGATCCTTATATACACACACATACACACTATATGGTTTTAGATGCTTTTTCATTTAAAAGATTATGGCAAATTTTGTAATATTTATGAGTTTGTGGTTTGAAGATTCCTACGAGATCCAAAAATTAAATTTCTTAAATGTGGACGAAGTTCTCAAAGCCCAAACTTTCTATTTGGTATGGCTAAATGTCACACCACCCCCACCCATCCAAGTACGACATTATGTTAATTTTTGTAATATTTAAAAGTTTGTGGTTTGACTGTACTGGTATTTTAGTACCATACTCGGTGATATTATTAAAAATATATGAATATTATGGATCTTTAATAGTAACATTATTTAATAAGTAGTATATCATTCGACTAACCGAAATAAATTCATAATAAATAAAAATAAGATGTATTTTTAATTTTATTAGAAATAAAAAATAATTTTTAAATAAATTTATAATATTTTTAAAAGTATCTAAATAGTTATATTAACAGTAAATGACATTTAAAATATTTTTATTATCGAAAGAGAGTGTTATATTAAACTTTTATTATAAAATAATGATGATATTAGTTGATGGAGGTATTAGAAAATGAAACCATATTTCTCTAAATGTCATGAAAAAATCACAAGCCTTTTAAGTGAAAATATATTTGACCATAGGATACTTTTTTTTTTTTGTATTTATCCCTAAATAAAAAGTTATTTAATAAAAAAGGTAAAGAAAATGAATAAAATGATATAGGAAGATGTTCTCCCATTAATTAAAGGTGCATTGGTGATATATATATATATATATATATATATATATATATATATGGAAAAGTATAATAAAAATATTTTGTAATTAAATATTTTTTTATTAAAAGGATTGTGGTATTTTTCATAATATTTAAGATATATGATTTGATTTTAATTGTATTTTAGTATCATACTCAATAATATTATTAAAAACATATAATATAATATTAAACTAATATGACTATTTAATAGTAAAATTATTTATTAAGTATATATCATTCAACTACATAAAATAAATTTACAAAAATAAAAATAAGATGTATTTTTTATTAAAAATAAAAAAAATAATTTTTATAATAAATTTCTAATATTTTTAAAAGTATCTAAATAGTTATATTGATGGTAAATCATATGTAAAATATTTTTATTAGTGAAAGATAATATTATATTAAAATTTTATTAAAGAATAATAATAATATTAGTTGATAAAATATTAAAATATTAAAAAATAAAATTAGATATCTTTAAAATGTCATAAAAAAATTTAAATTTTTAATTTTTGTACCTATACCAAAAGTTTATACATGGATTGGTCATTTTGCCTACCTTAAGGAGGAACACGTACATTTTGGCATCATTACCGATGTACATCGGTTAGCCCTTTGCCTTTTTTCATTGTCTTCTTTTTCTCTTTTACTTTATTCTTTTTCAAATGCATGTATATAAGATTTTTTTATGCAATTTTTTTTTTACTATTGAGATTTTTTTCCCGCCAAAAATTAATCCAAAATTGTTTGCAATACGTTTAAGTTTAATTTTAATTGAATAAGATAAATTTTAAAAAATGATGAAACATTCAGGCTCGCTCTATATATATAAATAAAATTTAAATTTAAAATTTTATTTAAAAAGAATCTAAAATTACTTGAAGTTAAGTCACATGTAACTAAAGTAAATGTAAATTTAGCTCACGACTAATTCCTATCTTTTGTGCTTTTTTTTTTTTTTTTCTGTTTTTGGGATGAAATATGATTGGGCCGTGCAATTGAAGATAAGGCTCTTTTATCCTTTTGATTTAAACAAAAGACTTTCACCCACTACATTGATCATTGTAATTTATTTATTTATTTTGACAACTAATTAGGGTAATTTATTCCATTGCCAAGTAAAGAGAATGCTTTTGACTTTTTTGCAAAGAGAGCCAACAAACCTACCCATAACTAAACTTCAATATATAGTGCACGACATTGGCTAATTGTTAATTTTACTAAGATGTTTTACTTTGTCATATATATATATATATAACAAATTAATTTCACAAATATCTCATTTTTTATATTTTAAAGAAAAATAACTATTAAATTACATTTTCACTGCTAAATTTTTAATTTTTTTAATGATGTGAAAAGAATTTTTACTATATGGCTAACAAAACCTGTCATATAAACCTATTTATTATTCTTATTTAAGAAAGAGGTTGCCATGGATATGATATGATTGATTTTACATTCTTTGTGGCATTGGAGAGAAGCCTAATGTGAACTCAACTTTATTTATTTGATAGATTAGATTCTCAAACAATTTTTAAAAAAATTAAGGCGAATAATGAATATCACTTTCATGGACAACATTGTCGTTTCATATGAATGCCAACACTAAACACTTCCTCCATCCCCACCACCAAATAGTAATATTAATATCAATAGTAAATACCAATAAATTCTTCCCTTTTTTCTGTAAAAAAAAAAAAAAAAACTCCATGTATTTACAGTACAAAAGTGGTCCCGAACCCGAATGTACACCTCCAAAATGACGTCATCATCATGACATCATCATCCCCACTACAACTTTGACACGTGGCACCATTGAGGCACCTTCTATGTATACCTCTAGGAAAGTGTCTATGAAGCAGCAGCTCAAAAAGAAAGATAATGTTTTAAGATTACATATTAATATTATATATTGAAATCATGGCTAGCTCGTTTACTAGCTACTGCAGTGCTACCAGATCAATCCATGTTAGACTCAAGCTTCTTGGCAATGGACCATCCTGCAAACCCTAACCCTAATAATTATTACAATAGTAGTTACCCTTATGATCACTTCGGTCAAATGATCATCGATCCATCCGTGCCGCCTGCCGAGTTTCAGTTATCGGATTTTCTGATGCTTGATGATTGCTTTGGGGATGATTCGTCGTCGCAAAGTACTATAGTTTCATCAGATCAATTAGCTACTGGAACTGCTTCAAATGATGGTGCAACAATAATATCAACAAATGTTAATGTCAAGCAAGTGACTTTAATTTTATTTATTAATTCTTGGGTTTTTAATTACTTGTGCTGGTCAACATATTTTAATTTATGATTGTTAATTTCTTGATCTTGAGATGATAATCTAATTGTTTTTTTTTTTGTTCATATATATTTATGTAGTAAATGGAAGAAGGGAGCGAAGAAAGAGAAGCTTCAAGTGGGTCATAGAGTTGCATTTAGAACCAAATCAGAGTTAGAGGTCATGGATGATGGATTTAAATGGAGGAAGTATGGAAAGAAATCTGTCAAGAACAGCCCCAATCCAAGGTAATTAATTTTATATACTTTAAATTAGTATTGAATGAATTAATCAAAGACTGGCAATATCATTTATAATATGTAGTTTTATTACTAGTAGTTGGTTTTATTCTTAAGTATGAAATGAAATAATCACGAGGTTGATTAATTAATTTAGAAGATGCGGAATTTATATATATACCCGTGTGATGATATGCCCTACACACGTCCGGTCGTCCACTATCCGTTTTGACGGTGTTTGATCTATGACTAGTAGATAATTCGATGTTGTAAGATTAATATGGGACCTGAAAATTTTGAGGGAGAAAACAAGAACCCATGTCACCTTTCATTTATTTATGTATATATCAATTAATATTTGTAGGGTATAGCTTCAAGAATCCACATCCTACCAAGTAAACAATGGATCTAGATAGCAATTTTATTCTATATCAATGGATTCTGATATATATATATATATATGCTTTTCTTTGCTTCTTTAGGGGCACCACTCAATAGTTCTCACTCATTAGCCAACTAGAAGCTAATTAAACATTATATTAGCTTCATAAACAGCACATATATATTTAGTTTCTTTATCCACTATATACGATTTTCAAGATTTATAATTGCTTTTTGATGTAATTAGTGGTAGATATAGATGATTTGCTTAATTCTGCACTTATGGGAGGAAATAGGTATATGTTTATATATACTAGCGAGACATGGTAGCTACAGCTATGTGAAGATGACTGAAGAGAAAAAGACTTCACATCAACACCAAATAAGCTAAAGACATTAAAATAATGGGGTCACCTCGGTGGTTTTATTTGAGCCAATATTTAGCATCCAACACCCAAAAAGGTTCTGGGGACCTAAGACCATCAATTCTATATGTATATGTTATCACATCATACCACAAGCACACGCATCAGAAATAATTAAAGTGGCGGCTTCCACTTCTTACTATGCTAATAGTAAAAGAAAATTTGTATTTAATCTAAATATATTATATTTAACAGTTAAATTTGTAATACATATAATTCAAAAAAAAAAAAAAATTTTACAACATATATATACATAGTCAATTATAAAATATTCAACATATCACACATTCAATAATTTTATGCATTACTTCAAGTATAGGTAAAAATTTTCTAAACATATGCATAAATTTTTAATTTTTTTTTTTTGAAATCCACATAAATTTTTAATTAAACTAGACAAAATTAATTGATTCTATTGATGTGGGTGCATGTGTATATATATGTAGTTGTATATTTCCTTTCCATTCAGCAAGACGTTAATAGCTAGGTTCATCCAAAGATGTCCTATAATGCTACTGCAGACATCTCTATTTGTAGCGTGTAACTGTCTAGCAAAATAATGCAATCACCAACTAATTGTCATCCATCTCTATTTTTCGACCACACACATGCACGCAAGCATGCGCAAGCACAAGCACAAGCACAAGCATAAACTCAATATCTATGGATGTACTAATTAACCTTCATTTTTATCCTTTTGTGGTGCATTATAAGTAACCAGATAAGGTTCTAGTTGAAGTACTAATTAATTGGTACTTCAACTAAAATTTAGCTTAAAGAGATGGTTTTAATAATTAACTAAAAATTATAGTTTCTAAGAACTAAATTGCCATAGAACTCAGTCTACTACAACTAGTTACATTCTTTCATATTAATTCTTATAAACATAACATGTTATATATATGATTTCCGTTTTTGAATTTTTAGGATAATCATAAGTATTTCTCACTGAGAACTTATTTTATACATTAAGGAGGAGCCTTCTTTATATATTGATTAATAATGAAATTCTTTATACATGCTCAATTTAAATTTCAATTTTCAATAAATATAAAAATGTAGAGATACAGATAGAGATTTAATCTAACTAGTTTATCAATAATGCTTATTTTTGCTCATGCAAAATAATCTCAATTCAACTACTCTATCCGTTCCATTCCAATTGTCGTTTTAGAAAATAAAATTTGTTCCACTCCAAATGACATTTTTAGATTACCAATAAAAAATAAATGATTCTTTCCAACTTTATCCTTATAATAGTTTTAGAGTAATTATAATTAATAACTTTTAGTTTTTTCTAAAATAGGGTAATATAGTCATTTGCACCTATAATTATGCATATTAAATAGGATTCTTAATTTTTGTGAAACAATCTTAAACGACAATTGGAATGGAACGGAGGGAGTAATTAGAAAATTAAGATGGCATTTAGTAAGACTGAAACTTAAGCATTAAAAAATTAAATACTAAATTTTAAACGTGTAATATAATAAATATAAAAATTTTAAATACTAAATATAAACCATTGTTTCATACGGTAAGTACTTAAAATTATTAAATTTTTTATATATATATGAACTTATCATTTCAAATAAAAAATTTTTTATTAAATAATTTAACTTACTAATTTATATAATATTTGACTTTATTTAAAAATTTAAGTGTTGAGTATTAAACTATTGAAAAAATAAATGTTAAATTGTAATTTTAAGTCATGAACTCATGATAACTAATCAAATACCCTTTAACTTATTTTGAAGCATAATAAAGAGATTTTTTTTTTTTTGAATTTTCGTTAAGAGATTGATTCAACAATCATTTTGCATTTCTATATGTTTATATTGAGCTTTTTCTCAAAGCAATGTGGTCCGGAACTTTGTGGATAAGTTGGATAATAATAACCGAAACACGAATGCAGAAAACTAGGAATTATTTAAGCAGAAATGGAAACAAGTGGATCTTATTAACTTGAGAAGATTTAAATATCTTAACTCTAGTAGCAAGTGTTTGGGGTCTACATATGATAATTATATGTATATATTGGGCGCAGTGATAGCTATGTTGATTGGTTTAAATTAATGGCACTAACGTATTTCAAGTAATATCTATATATATATTCTCTATGCTAATCATAAAATTTACTCAGCACTTCCGATCTCAAAAGAAATGACTAGCGATGAGTTCTTAATAAAATATAGACGTCTGTTCCTATTTCTAAGTTCTAAATACAGAAACATTTTTTTAACATAGTACGGAGAATTTCACTATCCATATATAGTGTCAGAAGTTGAAGCATAACCTTTTTATATTTTAAAGAGTTTATTTTTAACAATAAAAAAACATCTTTAACTTCAGCTCAATTAAGATTTCTAATGATTCGTTTTTTAAGTTTTTGGTTCAACTACTACTTTTAAGTGGTTTATAATTAATATGGCATTCAAAACATGTTTAAAGTGCGAGAGGGTATACGGATAAGTATATACCTATATTTTAAATTCAATAGATTGTATATTTATAATATGTTTTGCCCCATTTATTGTTATTGGTGCAGGAATTACTATAAATGTTCAAGCGCAGGGTGCCATGTAAAGAAGAGAGTGGAAAGGGACGGAGAAGACTCAAGTTATGTGATAACAACATATGACGGCAAACACAACCATGAAAGTCCTTGTGTCATGTATTACAATCATCAACAACAAGTGCCTCATGTCATGCTCCCAAATGGCTGGTCTTTGCAAGCTTCTTCTCCTTCTCCTCATTCCTCTTCCTCTTCATAAACTTTTTTTTTTTTTTCACCGTGTTATACACTTGCATTAGCTGTAGGGTTTTTTTGTGCAATTACGGATGTCCTGTCCTTATACCGTATTGGATCCGTTTGCACTTCGTGACTGATAATGCTTGCTTAAAGGAATTACCTTGCAAGAGCAGTGATTGTCAGTTGCCTATGTATGTGGCCAAAACATTAATTCTGTACTATTTTTACAGTATTATGTCCCATTATTCAGTCGGCCATCCTTTTTAATGAAGTGGGCTCTTTCCATCACCATCGTATGTTCAGTAGGGTTGTAATTGAGCCGAGCTGAACCGAGTTTTGGAGTGCTCGGACTTGGCTCGGCAATTGGAGGAGTGTTCGAGCTCGAGCTCGAGCTCGTGAGAATTTAGACATTCGGAGCTCGAGCTCGGCTCGAGACGAACTCGAGCTTGTTCGCGAACAAGGTTCGGCTCGTGTTGGTTATATTGTTCGTTTGTTTGATCGTGTTCATTTAACTGCTCGTTTGTTTAATCGTTTATAAGCTCGATAAGAGCTCGTTTGTTAGCTCATTTTGAGATCGTTTGTGAGCTCGTTTTGAGCTCATTTTTGAGCTCGTTTTGAGCTCGTTTGTGAGCTCGTTTGTACCTAAAAAAAATAGGATATAATAATAATATAAAGAGAATACTCTTTAAAACATAAAATCAACATTAAATAAGTAACAATGCATGAAAAGTATTAAAGTCATCCAAAATGTAAAAGTATTACAGTCATCCTCCAATACATAAAGTAAAAAAATATCTACCTTTGTATTGCAATTAATAGTTTTTAATTATATTTACTTAATATTCATACTAATATATATTAAAATTATGTGATTTATTTAATACTAATGTTGAATGTTAATACTAATTTATATAATAAATATGTAATTTTTTAGAGTGATATTTACTTAATTTTATAATCACTAATTATTAGTATGCTAATCTTATATTTAGTAACCTTATAGTAATCTTATAGTTGTTGATCTTAGTAGTTATTAATTTTAATAGTTAATTGATATTTAGTATTTAGTAATCTTATATTTAATATATTAATAAGTTAAATTTTTAATATACTTAGTATAAAGTAATTTTTTTCATGTTGATTTAAACTATACTTAATAATTATAAATTTGTGTAGTGATATAGTTTTACTAATTTATTGTATATCAAAACTAGGGGTGAGCAAAAGGCGGTTCGGTTCGGTTGGGTTCAAAAATGACTAAAACCGAATTGAACCAAACCTATATCGGTTCGGTTCGGTGTAAAAAAATCTTAAAACCGAACTGAACCGAACCGAACTTTTTCGGTTCGGTTCGGTTCGGTTCGGTTATTTTTTCTTTTTTTAATATTTTTTCACTTTTTAATTTTAAAGTTATTTTATTTATGTAATTTTACAATATTCTAATAAGATTTATAAGATATATTAATGTTAATTTTTTATACTTATTTTATT
>CATIWO010013174.1:0-21971 GCA_949673435.1 Macaranga tanarius | reverse complement strand
AGCTAAAATAAAGAAATGAAAATTTACTTAAGATCGAATTTGAAATTAGTTTAGCCCTCAGAAGTGTTGTTTTCTGCAAGTTCCTCTTGTCTTTGAACTTTGGACTTCAATTCCTCTCTCAATTTCTGCTCTTTTTTTTTAGCTTGTTTTTATGCTTCTTTTTTTCTTTTTTTGATAATTTCTTCCCCCTCCTTTTGATAATTCCTCCTCTTTCTTTTTATAGGGTTCCAGGAACCCTAAAATCCTGTCCTCTCTCCTGTTAATGCAGGAGAGAGGCTGCAGAACGTGGGTCTTCCCACGTTCTGCCATTAAAGCTCATTTAATTTTTTTTTCTGTTACAGGACAAAGAGGCGCCGCCTCTCTAATTGAAGAGGCGCCTCTTCTTGCATGGAGAGGCGGCGCCTCTGGGCTTTTTACAGCCCAAGAGGCTTGGTCTGATGGGCTCGGCCCATTAGACTAACCGGGCCCGACTTTTCTGGGCTGAACCCTTCTTTGAATATGATTTAATAGAACAGAAATTTAAAGGTATTTAGAGTCCAGTTCTTTGACAATTGGGCTTTAACTGCCATTTTTCATCATTGAGCCTTTGCCTTGTGGGCCGGGTCAGACCATGTGTCCACAATTATATTTCTAAATTTTTAGATTACAATTATTTAATATAATATTTCTAAATTTCTAAATATTTATTTTTAATCAATACTTAAATAATAACATCCCTCAAAATTATTTAATATAAACAAGTTCTTCAATTTTGAGGAAAAAATTTAGATGTATTAAAGTCTGTATATGCATGCCTACTTATATGCTACAAAATTTAGATGTATTTATTTTCTTGCATTCTATTGGCTGCACTATAATTTAGGTTGCCCCTTTTTTTCCAGAGATCATCTGGAGAACTACAAAAGTGACTACACTACACATGTTTTGGTAGGGTACTGCGCGATTTACATCTTCATACAAACTTTTATGATTCCTGGGACTGTTTTTATGTCATTGCTCGCTGGAGCACTGTTTGGGGGTATTTAAGGTGTTGCCTTGGTGGTGTTTTACTGCTACTACTGTTTTTAATTATATATAATATATTTTAAATAAAACAAAAATTTATGAAAAATAATTTAAAATCGAATCCAACAATTGCTAACAATAATTATTCTCTTTCTAATAAATAGTAACTCGCATCAATTCTCTAATTATTGTTGTTGTTGTTCTAATTGTCTTGTCTCTTTTCAGTCCTCACAATTAAAAAAAATTACAAAGAAAAAAAAAATATCTTTCTTCTCCTTCTTCAAACACTGTTATGCTTGTATGCACCAAAAAAAAAAAATTATAGTTATGTTTCTTCAAACACTGTTATGCTTACAATCGCTTGGTTCGGTTGGTTTTGGAAGATTTTTCTAACCGAACCAAATTAATTAAAAACCGAATCGAAATTTTGGTCATAAAAACCGAACTGAAATTTTTAAAATATTAATTATTTTTATATTAAATTATTATATATTTTTAAAAACTTTTTGAAATATATAAAAATAAAAAATAAAAATTCGGTTAGTTCGGTTAACCGAATTTTTTAGATACAAAACCAAACCAAATCGGACCAAATATCGGTTTGGTTCGAATCCAATAAATAA
Organism: Macaranga tanarius; assembly: GCA_949673435.1. Classification (NCBI taxonomy): domain Eukaryota; kingdom Viridiplantae; phylum Streptophyta; class Magnoliopsida; order Malpighiales; family Euphorbiaceae; genus Macaranga; species Macaranga tanarius. Next base: position 20,343 of record CATIWO010013174.1, on the reverse strand, counting down.
AAAATACTGAAAAATCAAACCGAAATGAATCGGTTCGGTTTGCAGTTCCGTCAACTCGAAAATCGTGCTCATCCCTAAGAAGAATGGATGAAATATAGCTGTAGAGAAAAAAGATAGGGAGAGGGTTTGAAAAAAAAATAAAAAGGGGCATTTTTGACTTTATAAAAATATAGTTTTAAAATTGTAGAATTTATTTGGAAATCCTCATAATTTTTTAAGGATTTGAATTAGTAATGTCCAATTCCGCAAAATTAAAAAATTAAATTGAAAATGAATTCTATCAAATATTGATTTGAACCAAACACACAAACTCGAATTTACAACTGAATTCTACAAAATATTGTGGAATTCATTTGAACTAAACACACTCTAAGAGACAGCTTAGTTTTACAAATCGAGCCCCCTTCTTTCCTGTCGTGCTACATTGAGCCTAGGATTAGTCCAAAAGAATCAAAACCAAATTCTATTTGCTTGTATTGGTTTATCCACGAATTACGCCGAGATACGCATATCATAGCAAACATCTGGCCTTGTCAAAGTGATATGTAAGAGTTCTCCCTCTAATCTATATATATATATATATATATTAAATATTGAGCCTCAAAATTATTAAATCCAAAATTTGACAAGTGTCCTACCTCATATTTTAGTATTATCCTTTTAAAGCTTATGTGTAAAACTATCAAATTTTCTAATTTTTCTTTTAAAAAATAAAATTTTAATTTCTTAAATAATTTTTTTTTTTTTAATGGAGTTGTATAAAATTTAAATTTTATCTATTAAAGACTTTGTATACAGATTGAATTCTTTTAACACTTCTACATCATTATATATACTTCTAATTATCATTATATATACTTCTACATTCAGCTTTTGTTCCGTAAGTAATTGATGAATGTCAACCTCCTCCAAACCTATAAACATAAGAGAAAACCTTGGATGAGCGTAGGATCTCTGATTCGTAGGTTCTCCGATACTTAAGTTAGAGAAAGTTTATTCAAGTTGATCTAATAATGAAAGATATGAGCCTATATATAGGCATAAGAAGGACATACCTAGTCCTATTTGGATTTGTATCCTGAGAGTCCTAATTTCTTACCAATTAGGTCTCCTTAACCTTGTTGATCAGAGTCCTTTCAGGACTTAGATTCGTGGATGTAGGAACATGATAATTCTCATATTTATCAAGTAGAAAAATAAAGTATAAGACTTTAACTTTTCTCTCACTAATTTAGCATGTCTTCTTTAACATTGCTATTTCTCTGGCCAATAATATCTAATAAGAGAAGTATCTTGTTAAAAATTTTTCCCTTGAAGAATGAAGTGAGTACATACATCCATTGCTCTTTAGAGCTTTAAATAAATAGAATGTGCCAATGGTAAATATTTGGAAAACCCCATTAAGAAGCCCCTAAACTTTCACATTTTATTTTATTGAGCCCCTATTCTTTTATTGCATTTTATTAAGCCCTTTTACTATTTATTAAACCCTTATACAATTATTTGTATAAACATTAAAGACTTTTGAAACATAAAAAAATAAAAAAATAATAATAAACTACTAATGCTCGTTAATATTCTAGTTAACTAATAATATATTATTAAAAAGAGGGCTATTTTGGTAATATCATTTATATTTCAAAAGTCCTTAATGTTTATAAAAATAATCGTATAAGGATTTAATAAAATGGAAATAATAGTATAAGGGTTTAATAAAATAGAAATAATAGTAAAATGACTTAATAAAATGCAATAAAAGAATAGAGGTTCAATAAAATAAAACGTGAAAATTCAAGGGCAAAGTGTTGGGTTTTTCCTAAATATTTTAGCATTCTAAAAAAATATGGACACTATCTATGATGATGGTCATAATTGGAGATGAGAGAGAGTCATCAACTCTGATCAAATTGATATCAGTATGTTAGTGGCGGTGAAGAATGAATGCTAGTTAATGATTAAAGTTGATAGAGATCGATTAACCATAACTAAAGAAATTAAGACGGATTAATGGAGATAATATTTAAAAAATTTGAAACTCTTTAAGTGATACTCTTCATTGGAATATGATCTATGGGGTATCTGAGATTTTTAATTTTTTTAGAAAATAAGAGATTAAAGTTGTTGTCATTAACAAAAGAGAGCGAAGGAAGATGATAACACCGATGCAGGCGAGATGGTAATAGTAAACACAACAGTGGTATTTATTTATTAAAATATTATTTTTAATTTTTATTATTTAATTATTGTTTAAATTAAATTGAAAAAATCATTGTCTTTTGACGGAGAGTACATCTCACTTGCCTAACTGCTGTTAAAAAAGTCCTAAATAGGATGAAAATAATAATATGAGGGCTTAGTAAAATCAAATAAATGTTGAGGGGCTCAATAAATTAAACTTTGAAAGTTTAGGGGCCAAAAATGGGATTTGCCTAAGACTTTTGTTAGTCTTAACCCCACATGAGTTTTATTAATTCTTTTTCATATTATCATTATCAATTAAAACATATAATTTTTATTTTTATAGTTGCAACTTATCACAAAATTAGTTATATAACACAAACAATTAAATATTTTATGTGATATAAATTTTACATTTTAATACTCTACTAAATAATATCGTTAAAAATTTATAATTTAATATTAAAATAGCATGAATATTTTACAACAAAATTATTTATTGTGTGATAAAATGTTCAACTAATAATAATGGACTCATAATAAATTAATTTTAGATATATTTTTAGTTTTATTATAAATAAAAGTGATAATTTTTAAATTAAATTTATAGTATTTTTAAAAATAATCAATTAGTTAAATGGATCATAAATCATATATAAAATAGTTTTATTATTAGAATTAATTGTTAAATTAATATTTCTAATAAATATGATATTAAAGGGTGAAAAATATGAAAAATAAGTATTTAAATATCATAAAGAATTACAAGACTAAAATTATCATTGGTCAAAACCATAAAAATTAACTGACACGTTCGCAACCAATTTATATGCATCAAGTTATTGTTCCCACTTCCCAAGCATACATTCGTATAACATCAAAATCCAACATCTCATTGCGCATATTATAGGAAGATGATAGATATCCGACCGAGACAATTACCACTTTGATCCCCTCATTTTATAAGGGCATATTATTTGGGGATTAAAAATGTAATTTTTATATAAAATTACCTTTTTGCCTTTAAAAAAAAATTACCTCCTTTTATGCTATGAGGGGCAAAACGATAAAAATAATTGGTGTCTCGCGTCTCGCACCGAAACACCAATCATTTCCGCATATTATAATAGTCAAATCTGTGAACAATTCGGGTTTCTCATTTCGAGATGACTCGAACCCTTTATATAAATGTGATTACGGCACTAAAAGGATCGAAAAAATGGAGTATTTTTCAGATTCTAGATTCTAGAGTAGTCTTTAAAATGAAGGAGTTACCACCTTATCATCCAAAAAAAAAGTAAAAAAAACAACCTCAAAACTTAGAGAAATTATTCTCTTGTCAAAGATTTGAGTTTTTACTTGGCTATTTATCATTTAATAAAATCCATTATATGTTTTGCATTATCATAATTTTAGTTACATAGTTTATATATTACATATGCATTCAGAATTAAAAGTAAATAGTTAAATATTTACAATTTATGCATGATTTTTCCTAATGAATATATCTAAAGGAGAAAAAATGAAAAATTAAATCTAGTCTCGATTTAAAAATAAGTTTGCAAAACAAATGTTAGAATATGATGTCCATTCATCCATTATCTTAGTTATCGATAGGCAAATATACATACAAATACAAGCACAATAGACGAACTAAACATGTAGCATATTGGCTATTTCTATTGGAAAAATTCATAGTTTACCCTGCATTTTTATTTTTTAATGATTTACCTTCCACTTTTATTTTTATGGACATTAAGTCCTTTTTTTTTTTTTATAGAGCGTGTAAACGGTAAATTTTGTTGTTAAGTAATGAACACATGAATATATTTAATTTGTCATGAGAGCAAATTATGAACATACCAATGAAAAAAGTCACATTGCTCCCATGGCAATTCAAACATATCCATGTGTTTATTATTTAACGGCAAAATTCACCGTTTATACACTCTATTAGAAAAAGGACTTAATGTCCATACAAATAAAAGTGCAGAGAGTTAATCTCTGCATATAAAAGTGGAGGGGATAAATTATGAAAATAATAAAAGTGCAGAGATAAATATATGAGTTTTTCCATTTCTATTTAATCATCCAAAAACATCATAATATCTAAGTATGAACATCATCCATAAAATTCACAAGTTTGAGATCATGCATTTAAGAATAAAATAAGACAATAAAGTTGTGATGGAGAATCCATGCGTATAGGTATTGTCATCCACATGCGCAGGTCTTCAACATGTAGAAGGCAAGAAGAGACACAATGCATATGCTATTCGAAGTAGTCACAATGCATATGCTATATGAAAAATAATATTACAAAAAATTAGAACAAATAAAGTAGGTTAATTAAACTAGGATAAATAAGAGTAAAAATTATTGAAAATCAAATTCACTAAAAGGTAGCAAAATTATTGAATTAGGTTGATTGAAAGCAATAAAATTGAGTCCTAGCAATAATTCACTAAAAACATAAAAAAAAAAAAATTAATTGAATTTTAGCTAAAATTGAATCAAATAGTTATTTTCTTGAAAATCAAATTCAATGGAATCTAAAATTCTTCAATGAATACCTCTATATGTGCACATCTCTAACATACGTCCATGAATTAAATTAGTATGCGTGTCAAAAAAAAAAGAGCTAAGTCTCTACGATTGCTTACAATTGATGGCACTAACGCTATGCTTTCTCAAATAAAATTATTTTGCCTACTTAAATTAACGATTAAGAAATAAGAGGATGAATAAAAATAAAATTATTTTTTTGCTTTTATTTTATTTATCATCAGTAGTGTAAAAAATTGTACACATTAGATAGCCACATCATCATTGATACAGATCATTTTTATTGTGGATAGAATTGTAACAACTCAAAAATTATATGGGCCAAATTATCATACTTTTAAAAAGGTATTTTGCTACGATGCAAACGTTTGTATGTATACAGATGAAATTACAACCGTTAGATTAATTTTTATTTAATTACAACTATTAAGTATGTTAGTGTATCAATACCTGTAAAATATATCAACAGTTATAATTAATTAAATTTTAATCTAATAGTCTTAATTTCAGTTGTATAGATACAACCATTTGCACAGTAGAATGACTCTTTAAAAAGATAGAAAATATTGGAAAAAATGACTAAAATTGACGGTAGGAATATATAATAACTTTTATATATTTGAAATTGAAATTGCTAAGAATCGAAGTCACATACCTCATAATAACAATAAGTAAATATATATTTTAAATAAAAGGCTTGAAACTACAAACTTGTTTTTTTTTTTTTTTCAATTTATCCCTAATTATAATGCCTTGAAGGTTTTCTAGAAGCAATCTGAATTTTTTTTTTTTTTTATTTCTAATAGAAAGCATGGTAGAGTTGAGATTTGGCTGTGAATACAAAAATCATGATTTTTAGGCTAGTGCACATATATATCTATGTGAACAATGACATTGTAAGCTGCTAATAGGTTTCAACTCTATATACTGGGTGACACAACAATGGACAGTAAACTAGTTCCAGAACTAAACATTAATTTCCATACAGAGAGAACAACTTACATACATACAGCAATGCAAAATATAAGAGAACTAATGGGTATGCTCTTCCTTTTCATTTTGCTAATAGCTACCTGTCTCGACCTTTGTCACGCCCATGGTCTGATCTACTTCTGCTTTGCATTATTTTCTTGGGATCTAACTTACTTCCTGAACTTCCTTCTTCTCTAGCTTCTTTCCCTTTCTTGGACTCTGCTTCTTCTATTTCTCCACTCTTCACCTTTCTTTCAGATTCTGAGTGTTTCTTCGTCTTTTGATGGTGATCTTTTGTGCTGCCTTCAGACACTGGAGTTCTTCTACTTCCGTCTGTTTTTGTTGATTGTTCGTCTGCCACTAAACGCGGCTTACTCGTGTCAACCCCGGATATTTGCATCTGTTTCCCTCTTGTGATTAACTCCTGGGTTAGCATCCTATGATCTGTTGCCCTGGAACCTTTCTCTTGTTCAAAGAAGAGGACTTGCACAACTGTTCTTAATGGCAGACGCTCGTTCTTTACAGCATGTGCACGCACTTCAGGAGACAGTTTTTGGCAGTCTAGAATCCTGCAGAGACGTTTCTTGTCTGCCTTGCTCAGGTCAGGGTGATCCTGTTTCATTAAATGAATGAAATGTGTTTCAAAAAAAAATTAAAAGCAACATTCATAAACTAACATCCTAACTTTAGTTCATGCACATTCGTTCTGCAGGAAAATCGCTAACTCATGGAAATTATGAAATGGAATAAGGGCATCCTGGCACATGAGAATTTCAGGTTTGCTTGTTATAGAGATTTTGAATTGTTTAACATTACCTTGAGATAAATGTTGATCGCCTTGTAAAGGTCATCATGATCTTTCCTGGCAATATTTGGCAAAGCTTCAGCGAGTGCTGCCACTTTAGATACAGGCATGTTCTTATCCCTTGCAATCACCTGAAAGTAAGAATCAGTAAGCTTTCCAATCTTTCTAATTGATCTTATGAGCTGCGCATTTTCTACAGGTTCTGGTGACTGTCTTCTCCACATCATTAAAAAGCTTTCTATTACAGATGCAACCAAGTCAATGTCATAATAATACTGATTGGAGAATGAGTGTGAAGGAAAGAGTAGATCATTCACTGTTGCCTCCTCTAATTGCAGACTTGATTTCCTTACAAGTTCTGTCTTCGTAACAGGTGATGCTCCTAAGTAGTTTGCAATGCTGAGAAGTTTTAGCAAGAAGCCAACTGAAACTGACCCTCTGTCTGCTGGAATCATACTCACAATAGCTTCAAGAATTTTTCTGTTCTTTTCTGTAATATCTTCAGTTTGAGATACTGAACTCTGAGAAGTTTGAATCTTTGTACTGTCTGGTAACCAACGACAAGCATATACGTGCAATGCTTCACCTATAAGCTGTGGTGGCAGCATATATGTTGACCTTATGGCCGTGATTATACACCGAAAGAGATCTATATCAAGGTCAGATATGTCTTCTGTCCACCAATCTCTAGGGACAGATTTCTCAGACTTTTTATACCCTGGCCTGGTGTAAGTGTAGGACCATGTGACCTGCAGAAGAAACTAGTCATTTTCCAGCTGAGATTAAGTATCCAAATCAAAGAAACATTTTTCCAATTACTGAAATTGATACTTGCTTTCTTGTAATATATGCATAATAGCAATAACTGAATTAACCTTTGCTGGGGGAGTAAGGATTTTCTCAACAATTGAATCAATGCATTTTCTGATGATTCCAAGATTCTCCGACCACTCAGTCAACTTAACTGTGGTCTGTAATGTGACGATGGAATCCTTCCAACCTTCAAGAATGCACGAATTGAAGAACGCCTCAAGTTTCAGAACGAAATTTCCCTTTTCTACTGATTCGGTCATCCGAAGGAACTTGGCTGCACAAAAAGCAGGTACAATATTATGTGCACTGAGATTAATTGTTATGCCATAGCAATACTTGGCACACAGCTCAAAAGCTTCTTCTCCTCCAGGAATGTCATGAAGCTCTATAGTGATAGTGCTCGAATCATCAGTATCCGAACATAGTCTTTGCAAGAGGCCACACTTTGGAAGAAGTGGAAACTGCAGCTAAGTAAAAGCAAAATCAATAAGGATCAAAGTTACACAGGAAGCATGTAAATAGAATCAAAGAGGACAACCGTGAACTCATACCTTATGAAGAAGATAACTAATGTTGTTGATTCTGATAACAAGGTCGCTAGGTACATCTGATATCACACACCTGCAATGCATTAAGAAATTGGATAAAGAGACATGAAACTCACATTAAAGTAGAAGTTAATGATATATAGGTGAGTACACTGTACACATACCTGGTAGCCTCTTCTGTATAGAAGGTATCAGGCCGTGTCCCAAGTTTCATAAACTTCATTTTGGTGACTTTCTTCTCCTTTAACCCAAAGGAAATGACCAACTTTCACTTCAGGGTAGTGGAGCATATGCACTTACAAGAACTTACCTGCAAAGAAAATTTACTGATGCTTAGATAAAAACAAGTAGAAACAATCAAAATAATATTGAACTTTAGAAAATCAGATAAACCTGAAAAGAAAGTGAAAAAAAATAACAAAGTAAAAAATATTAAATTGAAAAACAAAAATCAAACAAAGTTTGGAAGAATATAGATTCAGACCACTCAGGCTGCAAAAGCTGAGCAACAGACTGGCGTTATAAAATTATAGTTCAATAAAAGAAATTAAGAAAAATGATAAGAAATTGAGAAAATTATTAAAAAAAAACAAAAAAGTAAAAAGCACATGAAACAATCTTTGAAATGCAATCCACTACAGCTTTGGATTATAAAGAAGTGCTAAACACTAAGAATTCACTACTGTAATGAAACTGGGAACTGGGAAGCAAGTAGGCCTGACCTTACCTGTAATTCAACCAGGGTCCCATGCTCTTCACCAGTTTCCTGTGCAGAATCCTTTTAAAGTCCTTTAGATATCGAAGATGGTACTTTTCACCTGCAAAAAAGAAGAAGGAAAATCAGGATCAAGATAATTCACCCAACTTTTTGCTATACAAGTCAACTGAGGGAAAGTAAGAGTGAAAGAGATTATGTATTATGCTAGAAGAGTCTTTCTTTGCATTTAGACCTTTCATAAGCTAGAAGCCATGCAAGATTATTATCTCTTACAATTGTTTTTTTTTTTCTTTTGGCTTGTTCCATTAGGATTTGACTCCTATATTTGTCTCAGATATTACCTCACTAACTGCATCATAATCTCAATCAAAATATGTAAAATGGGCAGGTAATTTTCTAAAGATTGGTGGGTGCTACTAAATCTAGCTGGAAAAGAGAGAGAATCAAGTTTCACTGAAAAAATGTAAAGCTGAAGTTTCAAGACTGAATCTGACACAAAAAGAACTTGCATATGGCAGGTGAAATGATCTCATCTAGCAAGAAAAGTAAAAGAAATTAACCATTACCCTTTACTCATACACCAACCCAAAAATGAAATTTAGCTACAAACCTTGAGAAGGAGTTGAGCTAAGTTGATTGAATTACACAACCAAGCCACATGAGAAGTGATCTTAAAAAGAATAGACTTTCAAGTCTCAACTGTCTTCATAATTGATAGCTACTCTCAGGAAAAGAATATAATTGATGGTCCAAAATGTTTGCCTCTCGGGTATTGCAGAAGGTCAGGAGTTCAAATCCTGAAGTAGAGTGATATGCACCGTAATTTGTGATATATACCATAACTGTAAGGATGGCTTTAGCTTAGAATCTACCAAGTATGTCTGTAATAAATCCAACTAGGAAACTAGAGCTAAAAATTGTCTTGTTCATTTACCATTACTGAGATGCTTGACCTTTGTAGTTCTAATCAAATCAAAGCAGCAAGATCCGTGATGGAGTTGTATATATGTCTAGCCACTTGAGTCATGCTTTTGGGGTATCTTTTCTAGTTGAAGAGCAGACAACTTAAAAGTGTCCAACTCTTGATTCTTTACCGTTTGCTGCAAAAGGTCAACTTGTATCCAACACCCCAAAAAAAGGCAGATTGTTGGCTTGGATGCTTTAGATTTACCTAATTTTCTCCACATAATTCAATTAAATTAAAAGACTACTTTAGTTGCTCTTTTTAAGTAAATGATGATAGCATTTGCATTAATAGCATCATTTGGGTTTTCTAGCTCAATCATCGAGTGTCTGTATATATAATAATACAAAAGATAAGGGTTCAATACATAATCCTCTTCAACCATTAGAAAATTTTTTGCTATGCCAAAAAGGTATCTCTCCTAATGCTAAAAAATTTCACATCAACCCTCTTCTTGAATCAGTTGACCAAGCTATAACATCTACTTTTAGTTTATGAGCATGAAGTGGGCCAGTGGGTGAAGAATTTTTGACAGTAGAAACAGTACCTATACAAGGATTACAAAATAGGAAAAGCAATCTTGCAATGAGAAGGAAATGACATTGTTGAGAATTCTGGAAAGATGGCCCGGTGGGGCATAAACTGAGTATATGAACTGTATGAACATGGATCACATTTAAGAAGAAAATGACATGAACTACCATAATATTGGACCTTTTTTTAACAAAAAGCAAGAAGTCTCCTTCCTTTTAGTCGAGGGAACAAATATTACTGGAAAAATTGCCAGTAAGGGAAACATTTATCTATATTATGTCATAGACAGTTAATGAATCAAGATCGCTGAAGTTTAATTAGTTAGCCGAAGGTTGAGTAGTATAAGCAGTACAACTCCCTTCAAGGCATTAATAGGTTAAAAGTTGAATGATAGTCACTAAAAGAAACACTTATATCTATTGGCTCGGTGGTCCAGAGATAATGTGATGTTGGTCCAGGTGCCTTTATCACCATTGATTGGTTACTACAGCTAGTAGTCTGTCAGGAAAATAGTAGGGCTAATGCATCACAATTCACAACACATCAAGTACTTGAAAATAAAAAGCTCTTAAAAAGATTTCCCTTGAAGAGGAAAATAACAGGAGCTTCTTTTTATTTTTTTCTTAGATAAAGATGCTATGCTAGATCCCAAGCTCCATATATATCAAAACAATCATTAAAAAAAATGTAATGCTTAGGTCAGTCTTTGCTCAATTCAGAATCAATGGCCCCAAAAATCTTTGCTATATAATTGGATTCCCTTCCACTATGGTGTTTAGCTACTTGTGTTAACATTCCCTTTTGGAATTGATAAAAGAACTTGTCAATAAGGACCCAGAAATGTTTTTATAATTTTCTTGTTTGTCCATATGCTAGTGGAATTTTTTTTAATCCTTCAATTAAAAAGCAAAAAGTAAAGGCTTTTTTTTTCTTACAATTTCTGATTTTCTGTTTTTATCCTCTAGCTAGCAATTGAAGTAATGGCAAAATCTATTAACTGCACATAACAGAACAAAAAAGCACCTTGAGCTTATGTGCCTGGCTATTGAGTGGGAGACAATAATAACAAGTCGAGCACAGTTCTAACAAATCAAATCAACTTCATTATACCACATAATACCAAAAGAATTGATATCAAAATATGACTAAACTATTAATGTAAAAAAAATGATCATATAGAAGAAAGAAATAAGAACATACCAGAAACAATATCTGATTAGAGTTGTTCAATTCCAAGCAACGAAGAAAAACACCAACATGTACAAATCAATAAAGCTGCAAAACTTGCTAGCCAGCTCCTTCTAACAGCCAGCAAACTGGATTAAATGAAAAACAAACTTACACCCATTAGTGTACATGAAGTTTAGATGCTTGCAAGTGATGGTGAAGGAGTGAGGCTTGGTTGTTTCATGCATGTAATGCTTGAGAAAAAAGAGAGAACTAGGAAGGGAGAGATGATGGGATAGGTTTGTGGGTTTTTTCTCTTGCATACACATACACCACTGGAGAGGCACATAACAACTGTAAAAGAAGTTTATGTCTCACCAAGACTCATGGAGACAAAGGAGAGAGAGTAGTTGGTTGGGATTAGTCAACATGTTATTCATAAAATGTTTGTATTCCCACAACTTTTTTTATTATTTTTTTCTGTAAAGTGTAAATGAGTCAAACTGCCGCTATATTGAAATAAATTTTACTTAATTAATAAAAGTTAGAAGATAGAAGTATACATTTGACAAAAATAATATAATTCGTATACATATAGAATTAATAATATCATTTAGTTTTCAATTTATTTTTTAACAAAAACTTTTATTATTTGTATTTTTTTATTATGGTGGAGGATGTATTTTATTATTAATAAAGAGATTAGATAATCTAAATATTATTATATTATATAATATCAAACGGTTTTTTTTTTCAAATAAGGTAAAAAAATTAATTTTATAAGTTTAAAAGAACGAACTTTTATATTTTTTATATTTAAAAACGTTATAATCATTTAATTTTTTAAAATTTTATTTTTTTTCTCCTTCCATGTAGCATTTATTAAAAAGGACCCCACAAGTAGAAATTGGTGCTCTATGATTGAATTGCATGCAAAATGCAAGTGGGAAAGTGTGCATAATATGGAGTGACCCCTCCCTCTCCCTCCCTAGTCTCTCCTTTATATCATGGCTAAATTAAAAGAAAAAAAAATTAAAAAAAGAAAAAAGTCTTAAAAGTGGGACCAATACCAAAAAACGAAAATAATTATTTCAAATCAGTTATAGAAAATACGCACAAAAATCAATTATATACATATTTCTTTGCAGTACAATGCAATTTTATAAATAAAAAAATAATTTATCTCATCGCCATATACATATTGTGCCACAACTCACACAAAATTATTTATTTATTTTTTATATTTAATTTATTAAAAAATATATAAAATAAATATGTAACTTGAATTACAATACACGGCTAATTAGCCCGTAACATGTATTACTGTCCATTTAAAAATATACAGTTAGATCTGCCTCAATAGCCATCCTTTGCGTGTGCTCTCCTACATTTCTTCCTCATCATGCTTCTCCCCACTATCAAGGTATATTCTGCTTCTCTAAGGGCCTTCTTCTGATTTGCATGTCGGCCACGTGTCTTGTCTAGTTGCCGTTGGTTCCTCCGTTGCTAGATCGTCCTTGATGGGATTGGTCTGCCTCTCTTTGTTGGTTGTTTTGGAGGCCAAACGCAGACAACCATTCTCTCCTTACTCAATTTTTGTTGGTTAAAATTTCATGCGTCTAGTTTTCTTTCTTTTTTTTTTTCTCTTTCCTTATTTCTTGAGCTATTTAGGTTCAATAGTTAAATAATAATAGAATAAGGCTTTGTAGAGTGTGTGTTTGAGTTATATAAGTTAATACGTCTTTACAAATTTATTATAGTTTTGTGAATGAATGTATAATGTCTCTGACCCAGTGTGTGCGTGTGTTTTGTTAATTTCCAAAAAAAAAATGCAATTGCAAATGTGTGCGGTGTGGTGTCTCCCATTCGCAGAAACCGGAGAGTAGGCTGGTCCTTCGGGATCCCACATTGGTTGTGGAGTGTGTGTATTTAGGTTATATGAGTTAGCACGCATTTACAAAATTATCATGGTTTTGTGCAGGAGCGTGTCATGTCCCTAACCTAGTGTGTTTGTGTGTTTTGTTAATTTCAAAAAAAAAAATTAAGGCTCCGTTTGTTTGCGTTTCCTATTCTAAGAACCCTATCAAATATAAAAAGAAAAAAATCAAATATAATATTACCATTTCTATATAATATTGTATAATTTAGGAAAAATTTTTATTGCAAACCAAGTACCAAAAATATTTTTCAACTAATTTTCTAATGTTGTAGCCAAACATCAAAAAATATTATATTTTTCTAGAAAATATTTTTCTGAGACAAAATATTTTCCTTGAAACAAAGCCTAAATCTTCTTTTTTATTATTAATTTATAAAATTAATTTTATCTAATTAAATGATTTAATATTCAATATTTTTATCAATTAAAAAAATTAAAAATTTATTAATATCTGTTGGTTTAAATAATATAAGAAAATTAAATTCACTTAAGTCTTGAGTTATAGTCTTATATGAAAAATAGGTATTGAAACTCTTATGACTATCTGATATTGTGAACATCAAATTCAAAAAAAAAAAAAGTTAGAAATTTAATATTTAACTTAACATTTTCTTGCTAAGTTTTTTTTTTTTAAATTGACGAGCTCAAATCGTACTTCCGTAAAAAAAAAAATATGTGATATTATATATGTGTAACTCCTCTCTAAAATATTATGAGATGTAAGATTCGGATTCTGTTATTGCAGATTTAAATATGATCTCTTTATTAATAAAAAAATTATAAAAATAATATATATATTTACTCAAGTCGTATTTCTTTTATAAAAATATGTGTACTGCAAAAAAAACCTCATATATATAATATATCATGTCTGTTGATGTCTCACGTGTGTCAAACTTTTCTTCTTGTATCTTTGCTTTTTGGGTTGAAAAGATTAGAGGATTTTGGGTCCATGTTGATATTATGCCATTCCAATCAGGAAAAAAGAAAAGAAAAAAAAAATTGAAGGGGGAAGGGCCACCCCTTACTTCCTTTTCGATATCAATCCCAATCTTGTGAAGCAGATGTTTTTACTGTTGTAGATGACTCCTTTATTCATTCTTGATTACTTCATTAACATGGCAACTTCTCGGTTATGTGTCAGATTTCGGCGCGATCATATTTGCTACTACATTTATTCTATTTATTCTCCAGGAGATGATAGGTATCGTACTACGTAACATCTCGTTGTATTATATAATATTGATAAATTTTTTTTAAAAAAATATCATAGTGACTGTAATTTTAAAAAGAAATAAAAAGATAAAAATTATGGTGCGAGACGTTTATAATTATCATATTCTTTATTTCAAAATTACTTTATAGTTGATTATAACATTCTCCATTACCAAACTATAAATGTATTTTTATTTCGTAACTGTTCCATGTAATAGGTTTATATTTTTTTTTCAAATAACATTTGATATATTTATTTAATAGAAATTTCTAGTTAATATACAATTTTTTTGAATTTAATAATGTAATTAAGTAGAGTCGAGTCGAATTAAATTTTAACTAGCTCGGCCTTTATTTATTCATTATCAAACCAAGCATATTTTGTTACTTATTACTTGCAAATTGTTCACAAAATTAAACAAGATTAAATAAATTTTAAAATTAAACTTATATAAAAATTACAATTTTATTTTGATTACATGTTTAAATAAATATTTTTAAATTTATTATAAATAAAAATACATCTATATATCTAATATCCAACTAGTAGTAGATTAAAATTATAAGATAACCCATAAACCTTTATTCGAGTTTGTTTACAAGTCTTATGATCTGAATAATGTCTAATTTGAACTCGATTCATTTATTAAACAGACATTAATTATAAGATTTAATGAATTTTTATCAAATCAAATTTTAAGTTATTTATTGGGGGTTCGACTTATTAATAGCGGTATTTGAACCATCTAAAATTATTAAAGGTTGTATTAAGAAAAGACTATAATTTAATTTTATTGATTATATGTTTTTTAATATGGGTAGAAATTAAAATAAATTTATAGTTTTGCAATGAAGTGTGTATATGCTTTTTGAATTTAAATTTATTTCAGAAATTGATTTTTTTAAACATCTTGATTTAAATGATTTAATTTCTCATCATATAAGGAGGAAGAGGAAGGAGAGAGAACACACAGGGAATCAAATTCTACTCTTTATATTAAATATCAATACTTTTTTTCTCATGAGCTAAATTGATTTTCTATTTTTTAATATTATACATAATACTTCTTGTGTTTTATATATTTTAATGCATTGATTTACTTTCTTACTTTCTAATGAGAGTTTATTGGGCAAAGGCATATGCCTTTGTGCATTGAATTAGTATATGCATCAAGTAAATGGGTATAGATAGTTAAAAAAAAAAACGCACACACGCATATGCCAGAGCATGGGTCTTAGAGAACTCAAACCTTCCCGAAAAATAGAATCGAAAATTTTCGTTAACCGTTTAGTTTTCTTCAAACTGAACTGTCCTAAAATTTTTTTATTGAGATGGGTCCAGAGACTTTAAATTCTCTAAACCGATATCTGTCCTGAACCGCTCCGAATTGTACCGAACCGAAATTAGAACCGATAATTTAATAGAATTATATATATATTATAAAGATTGTTTCAATAATTATATTCAATTTATTAATATTGGACCTACTAATTTAATATATAATCTAAAATAATAAATCTTATTTTAATTATTTGAAAAAAAAAATTCACTCATCAATTAAATTATTTTAAATCATAAAAAATAAATATTAAATTAGTAAGTAGCATTTCAAAATATTATAATAAGAAAATTGTAATGTAATATATTTTTTTAATAGCTATGGCGTTGTTATTATTATTCTATGATATATATTATTTATATAAATTTTTCAAAGAAAAACATAATAATTGTATTGCAATTAAAATGTATTGTAAAAAATAATGATAAATAAAACTATAAAAAATTATTTAATTTTATAATAAAATTATGAAATAGTTTATAGTTTAATAATTTGATTTGAATTATATTTTTATTTTTTTAATTTGGAAAAAAATCGATTTCCGAACTGACAATTTTAATTCGGAGAAGAGTCGATTTTTGAACCGAATGGAACCAAAAAAATTAATCTCTGAACTAAACCGAAGTAAAAATTTAAAGCAATTTCGGAGCCTTAATTTTTAAATCTCCAATATTATGAAACAATTTTGGAGAATTGTATTTTTTGAACTGAACTGGACTGTGTTCACTCCGAGGCACAGATGAAGCACTTAAGAAAAAAAAAATTAATTCAGCGAAGGATCAAACCCTATGCATAGAGTGGTAAATGGTATTATGATCCACTAAAACACACACACAGTACTTGAGCAAAAAAACAATAAAAAAAAAAAAAAAAACTTCCAAATTCACCAAAGCATCAAAAGCACACACAGAGCAATTGAGGAAAAGAAAACTTCCAAATTCATCAAAGGATCAAAGCATTTTGAGGTTACTAAATTTTTCGATTTTCATTCGATTGCTCTTTAATAAAATTTTGTTTTTAATTGAATTTTTTATTTTTTTTAGTTTTTATATTTTTATGTTAGTGTTAATTAAATTTGAATCAATTTTTTTTTTAAATTCACATCATACGAATTTACATTAATATAAAATCATTTTGAGGTTTCTAAAATTTATCGAATTTTATTTAATAGGTTTTTAATGAATTATTGTATTTAATTAGTAGATATTTTTAGAATACGTGTAAATTAACAAATTTGAATTCATTTTTAAACTTGTCTCATAAGTGAGCTTGAACTTAATGAAAGTTTATATTTAAAAGTAAAATAGAACCATCTATTTATTAAATAGTTGTATTACATAATGTTTATTAAATGGTATTATGTATCACATAACATAAACTTTATTAAATAGTTGTATTACATAATATTTATTTACACACATTTTTACATATGTCTATTTATTAAATAAAAGTTCCATTATTCAATTAAATGTAATAATTCATTAAGAACCAATGGCCAAGAGTTTGTCATTTTGTTATTCTTACAAAAGAATAAAAACTGAAGTAAAAAAAAAAAAAGTAAATTAATTTTTTTTTAAAAAATTTATTGATTAATATGTAATTTTAATTTATTATAATTATTTTACATTTTCATATTTTAAAATATTTTTTTTAAAAATAATTTTTATATTTTAAAATAATTAAATAAAATATATATATTACAAAACGTAGTAAATAGCATCCCAAATAAGCGCTCTCTCCTGGTTCTCTAGACTTTTCTTGCTACTGTTTTTCTTCCTTCTTCAACATCGTTCCAAAGGTCAATTTCTGGCCATTTTTGTTTTTTATATTTTCTATTTTGTCTTATTTATTTAAGATTAATAGTATTTTTGAGGGTTAAATTCCGATTTTGTTATCTTGTTGTGGAGATTTTGCTCTTTCTTAATGAGAGATTTTTGGGTTTAAAAAGAAAATTTTATTTATATTCTTGCAATTTTCGAGAAGAATGTATCATTTTTTTTTAAAAATAATCTTTAATCTGGTTTACCCATCATTTAAGACTTTTTTATTTGCAAAATAAATTTTATTATACCTATTAATTCGCTAAGGATGTTGAAGCTTTGCTTCGGCTTACCATCCAAAATTTAAATTTCTCTAGATCAGAAACTGATTATCTTATTTGTCAAAATTCAAATTTTGTTGATACAGCACCGAAATATTGGTGTGTTTGTGGCTTTTTTATTTTACTTTTTGACGTTGTCTTTTTTCTATTTTTTTTTGTGTGATCTATCCTCATGAAGCAAGAATATTTGCTATAATTTGTATTTTTTTTATATTGAAAAATCTTGCTTCTTTGTAATTTGCCCACAATTTAGCTAATAATATATTTTCAGTTGATAATCCCATATGGACTGGCTTGAACTCACTCAAACCAAAACAAATTAACCTCAACCCACTAACCCAAAACGTCAATGATCCATGCCAATAAACACACAATTAACAGCTTGGGAATTGGGATAATTGATTAATTTGGTTCATTTACCTTTGCTGATTGTCCTTGTCTTGTCTCATTATTAGACATAGAAGATCCATTGTTAGATTCCTGTAGTCATTAGGTCACAAGAAATGCGACTTTAATTTAATTAGTTAATGAAAAATATGAAACATAAATGTGTCATCTCAAGCTCAACCGCGAGAAAAATACCCTTCATAGAGGCCATGATAACCAAGAAAACGAAGCATGAAAGTAAATGTCAACCTAGGCTTTAATGGGTGTAGCTTCTAAAATGGCACTAGTCAATCTCTTACTCCATCACAAAGGGCCTGCAATAATGTCCAAAAGAGCATACCCTCTTGTTCCATTTTTGGGCAGTCAAATTTAGTTGATGCCAACGCATTGTCTATTCATTTTTCATTGAGTTTTTGTGTGGCTCTACTCTAAATAAATCTGCAACGTTGGATTCTCTGTCTTGTCTTTGCATCTATGAGCAATATTCTCTTGTTTAGTTCCAACGTTTCTTTTGAAGATTCCTTGTCAAGAAAAGGATACGATAATAAGGCACTGTTTTAAAGACCAATAGGCTGCTAATGCCTAAGCAAGTGTCTGTTTTATAGTTCTATAGTGAAGAAGACCCATTTAGTTTTAAGTGCTTATCTCGTCTCGTCAAATATTCCATTCACTTTCCAATTCCAGTAGAATCTTATTTGATTATACACTAATTAGGTGTTTGAGTTGATGTTGGATCTTGGTTCTTTTATTTTTTTTAATGTTAAAAATTAAGCTCTCAAGGTGTATTCAATGGATGTTTCAATTTCAAACTATGATATATACAGTAGTATTATTTAATAAACTCTACAATATCGGTGATTTTGAAAAAAAAAATCTAGAGATTTTCTTTAAGCATCACTCTAAAAATTTATTTAGATTATGAAGTCCGCCTTTCCTGTTAATCTTAACACTATGATAGTCAAACATTAATTTTTTAATGTCTATTTTTTTCTATTTATCTTTTAATAGTCAAGAATTAAATAAAAAACTCTTTGATACGTTAACCATTTTTTATCATTTAATTACTCACTCAATTTTTGAATTGTCAGGTCCACCTTTGCATGGGAAACTAGAAGCTGCCTGAATTTGATTCCCATGTAATTAAACAAAGCTGGAGGTCAACAATAACGCCATAGCTAACCCAAAGCAAAATCCAATAACTTTCACTAATGTATAGCTGTGATTAGAGGTGGCAAAATGGGTCATTACCCATTTATCCACCCATATCCATCTATATTGAATGGGTATAGGTAATAAATGGTTTAGTATAAAATATAAATGAGTAATAAATGGGTAATAAAAATTTAACCCTTATTTAAATGGTTAGACAAATTTGGATATGGGTACCCACATTTAACCATTTTATTTATTTATAAGAAAATTATCATACATGTTTTATTTTTTATTTTATAAATAAAAATATTTTATTTTTTAATTACAGTTATGCCCTTTTTCTTTTCATGTGTGTCTTTTTTTTTTCTCTTTTTAAGGTTTGCCCCTTCTCCTTTGCATGTTTCTTTTTTATTTTATTTTCTTTTTCTTTATTTTTATTTTCCCTTTTTGTTCCTTTTCTCTCTTTTTTTCTTTCCTTTTTTTTTATTTATATTTTAGCCTTATTTTTCCTATCTCGTTTTCTTTTATTCTTTTCCTTTTTTATATTTTTATATTTTCTCCTTCTTTTTTCTTTCCCTCTTTATTTTATTTTTATTTTTTTCTTCCCCCTCTTTTATTTTCTTTTCTATTTTTTATTTATTCTTATTTTTCTGTTCCTTTTTTAAAAAAAAATTATATTTATTTTTTTACTCTCCTTTTTTTTCTTTCCTTTTATTTTTATTTTTTTCTCATTTTTCCCTACATCATTTCCTTTTTTTCTCTCTTTTTTTAATTTTTTGTTTTCATTTCTTTTTTCTCTCTTTTTTAATATTTATTTTTTCTCCTCCCCTTCTATTTATTTTTTTATTTTTATTTTTATTTTTACTTTCTTCTTATTTTTTCTCATCCTCTCCTAGTTTTTTCTATTCCTTTTTTTATAAAAATTTCATATGATTTTTTTCTCTC
>CATIWO010013172.1:0-51542 GCA_949673435.1 Macaranga tanarius | reverse complement strand
AAGGAAAATCAGACCAAAATTTATGATATTTTATTGCCAAATATCCACTTTGGTCCTTAATGAAACACTATTCTTCCTAACTAGTCCTTGAACTTATTTTTATTTCAATCAAGTCCCTCTCTACAATTCTATCACCATCTTTACTTAATTAAAAATAACTATCTAGTAAATATAAATGGTATTTAATACGACACACACACGTGTGTTAGAGGGGCGGATGTTACAGGTTTGGTTTGTGGAAATTTCGTGTTCTGTTTTGGTGTTGCATCAGTCTTCTTGTTTTGATCATATCTTGAGTTTTAGAACACTGATTTGATTAAGATTTGATGCTCTAAAAATTTCAGAGTGTCCTCTACAACTTTTACATTTTGAACCAGAGTTGATTCTACTGTTAAGGTTGACTGGTAGGGCTTGACATTATTATGCTCATGCTATTAACTCTGTTTTGCCCGAATTTGATAAAAAATCCATAATTAATTCCATACATATCTGATTTGAGTAAGTCCAATTATAATTCAGAGTAGACTCATATATCTATTTTTGTATTATTTTCATAATTTTTGGAAATGTGTATGAATTATTTGATTACATTGAATCTTAAGCTTAAGAGTGCAGCTAGTTCATTTGGGTGCAAGAGTCATGGTTGTTATGTGAGATTGATATATAGTTATATATAGGACTTGACAAAAGGAAAGAAGGTACTCATAAATATAAGAAAGACCCTTTTTTAGGATGGGAGTAACTAGAGGGAAATAATTACTTACATATGTACATATATAGACTAAACTCTATTGTGAATGTAATTGTGTTTTCACTTACTAAAGAAAAATGAATTGTGAACTCATAATCATAGATGAAATGTTAAGATGATGATTTATTGTGATGCAATTGTGTGGATTTGAGTTGATTATGATGTGGAATGAATTTCTACCTTGTTGTGCCTTGATAAGGTGAGGATTTATTGCCAATGGTGATGTTGGCAAATGATGCTATGTGTATGTATTGTTGGTATATAGTTGGTTTACTTTTGGTATACTTTTAGTATATGAGCAGTATATTTTCTATTTATAATTGTGTATATTGAATGCTATGAATGTGAACAAGGATGAAATGTTGGTGAATTATTGATGATGATTTGTTGAGATGAAATTGCATGAAAATATTATTATGTTATATTGGTTGTGTTGTGTTTCACTTGAAGGTGAAACATGTGAGGCATATGAGGAATGTGAGAATATGTGATTGTGAGATGGGCAAGCTGAGCCGGGCGTATAGCTACCCATGTGAGAAGTGAAACTGAGCAGAGCAGATAGTCTCATAAATGGCCATTTAGTTGATATTAAATATTGTGTTATAGGCAAGCTGAGCCAGAAATATAGCTACGCAATAAAAAAATGATATTTGAGATAGTGGGACTGAGTCAGGCTGATAGTCTCCATTGAATATGTGAGATGAGCAAGTTGAGCTGGGCGTATAGCTACCCAAAAATGATATGTGAGATAATAAGACTGGGTCGGGTGGATAGTCTTACTAAATGGCCACTTGATTGATATTGAAAATATGAGAAATATAGCCAATGCGGCTAAGTGTGAGGTATTTATGTGAGGATGAATCCGGTCGGATAATGAACACCGAGAATGCTATATGAACATGTGAATTCTTGAATTGTATGAATTGGGTTGTGAATATCAAATATATCGTTAAATATGGGTGTGTGGATATTAATGGGTGTGGTGATACGTACATACTTTGATTTATGCTTTGAAATAAGATACAATGTGTGAATGGTGGTTTTTAGTTATGAATAATGAGTAGTGATGCTTAAAGCTCATGTTTGATTGAGAATCATGTGTTAGTGAATGTATTTGTGATGTGTGGTATGTTTATGAAGTGTTTTTATGCTTGAATTGAGTTATATTTAAGTGTGGGAAGGATTGTTATGCATTGGAAAATAGTTAGGTATCAAAAATGGCTAAGGAATGAAGAAGGGTTCGATGCCGACTCGGCACAGTGTGCCGAGTCGTGACAATAGCTCTCGGTGCCGACTTGACACGGCGTGCCGAGTCGTGATAGAAGCCATTGGTGCCGACTCGGACACCGTCTCAGCCTCCTCCTTTTACATACTTTTATCTCTATATTTTGACTATAACTTAAGCTATAGAGCTCCAATTGGAGCGTGGTTTGATGCTAGAGAAACTTTAAAGAGTCTCCTACAACTTTTGTGTTTGAAGTTTGAGATGAAGCTATCTTTAAAATTCTCTAATAGAGCTTGACAGTTTAGTGCTCACTTGTTTCTTTTGCATTTGGACTCCTGTACATACTCAATGTTGATGTAGTGCCAGTAGTTATGGAACTTCATGGTGATTACATGTGGACTTACTAAAGGATTGTAAGACTATTTTATTACCTTGAGAATGTGTTTTATACACTGGACTTTTATAGTTAATAAATTAATTCTTGAGAGTTTGTTATTTGTGTATAAATGTTTTAGTAGTTTCTTATTGAGTTGCAAGCTCACCCCCTTTGCGTTGATATTTTTCCAGGAACTGAATTAGACTTATCTTGAAGCTTGCATTGGAGTCTTAGGTGGGCCAAAATGAGTTGGTGTATCCGATCTTCATCCTGCATATTATGTCAGCATAATTATATGGTGTTGTGTAAATGTTGTCATATGTTAATAGTTGAGAAATGTTTAAATAATGTATACTCATGTGAGTATTCATATTTTACAACTGAGTACTTTTGTTGAAAGATTTTTCTAATGCCACATGGCGTGGTGGATTATTGCCACGTGTATAGTGGTGATTGTGGGCGTCACATCTCATCTCCAATTCAATTTTTTCTAACTACACCAAAGTCTAATTCGTACTCTATTGCACACAATTAAAGCTTCAAACATCAAAAAGCTAAAAACACTATTACCTCCAATCGAGGTGGCTGCCGGCAACAATTAAGAGCAAGGATGGAGGGGAAAGGACAGCCTGAGGCCGGCAAACACAACGGCAACGGCGAAGGAGGCAAACGGCGACGAAGAGAAGCAGTTGTTGCGGTGGCAGAGATGGTCACGGTGGTCGGAGATGGTGGCTGCAGTGGAGGTCGGTGGTAGGAGAAAGAAGAAGGAAAGACAAAGAAAAAGAGAGGAAAAGAAAAGAAAAGGAGAAGGAAGAAAAATTAAATAGGTCTGTTGTAAAAATGTATATATATATTAAGGAGTGGTATTTATCAATTTAAATCCCTCCTTAAAAATATTTTTATCAAAATAAAATCCAAACTTTCAATCATAAAAATACATACACATAAATATGTAAAATTGCAGAGTGTTACACCAATAATAGGGTTTGTAATGTGAAGTCATTATTTTTATTAGTCAATAAATATAAATCTAATAATTGAATATTAAGAAATTTTTTGCTTACACTAGGTGTAATATATAGACAATTGAATGTGTGATGTACATTATTTTATTTTTGTTAAATAAATATAAAACACTTAACTTATATGTTACATATTCAACCATAAAATACAATATATTTGATGTAAATAAGAATTTCTCATTCTATTATATTTGAGCAGTAGATAAATTATCATAAATAATTTTTTAGCAAAAAGATAAAGAGGTATGTTAGACGTGACCAATAGCAATATTACCAATATTATGGATCACAAAGAACAAAAGTTTTTGTTTTTTTTTTTTTTAATTACAGTTTTTCTTTCCTTTTACCTGATAATAATTGAATTAAAAAGAGTCATTTTAATTATTTGTCGCTAGCAGCTACATGAACATGTAGCCGGTAGCGACATTAAGCATTATCCGATGCTAAATTGTAGATTAAGTTTTTTTATTGGCTTGCACATGATAAGAATAACTCTTCAATCAAAAATGGCTGTCTAAGTAAACAAAAGTTCCGTCCCTCATGTGCTCAAGTTAATGATATTGTTACTCCAAAAATCAAACAGTTCATCAATGCCAACGACTCTCACTTCCCGCCAAGTAGCTGTCATCGGCGCCGGAGCTGCCGGCCTTGTTACTGCACGTGAGCTCCGGCGAGAGGGTCACAAAGTCGTAGTCTTTGAACGAGAATCCCAAATCGGCGGCATCTGGGTCTACAGTTCCACGGTGGAACCAGAACCTTTAAGCCTGGATGCTAGCCGACCCATAATTCACTCGGGCCTCTACAAGTCTCTGCGCACAAACCTTTGTAGAGAAGTAATGGGTTATAAGGACTACCCTTTTATACCAAAAAATGATAGAAGTAGAGACCCGAGAAGGTATCCGGGTCACAAAGAGGTGTTAGTGTATTTGCAGGATTTTGCGAGGGAGTTTGAGATTGAGGATATGGTGAGATTTGATAGTGAGGTGGTTTATGTTGGGTTAGTTGAGGATAGTACTAAGTGGAAAGTGAGATATGAAAAGAAAAGATGTGATTTTGATTATGAGTTTGGTGAAGAGGTTTACGATGCCGTTGTTGTTTGTAGTGGGCATTTTACAGAACCTCGTGTTGCTAATATAAAAGGTACGTACGTAGTTGATTTCTTGTTTTTACCTAATTACTGTAAGGGTGAATTACTATTACCCTTTTGTGGTTAGATACATTACACTACACTATTTGATTCCTAACATTTAAAATTTATATTATTTTTCCTTTCTATTTTGCGTAACTATACTATTTACCCCTCTGTTAAATTTTCTGTCATAATTGCCGTTAGTTGATAAAAAAAAATTATACTATTTGTCTCCTCTATATGACTATATTATACTATTTAGCCCCGAGTATTTAAAAATTATATTTTTTTATTATTGAACTAACTTTCTTAAAGTTACTATAAAATGATAATTATATCATTCAAATAAGAATATAAAATACATAATTTTGATTTTATATAATTAAAATTTTAATTAAATTCCAATTAATTAGTATTAGTTTTAAAATATCTCTATTTAAATATTACCTTAAAATATTCATGTTGCATTAAAAAATTTAATCAAATCAATTCTCTTTTTAATTTTGAAATCTAATTATTTATTTGAATTTTTAGTTTCAATCATTAGGTATATAGATTAAATTATTTTAAATTGTTAATTTTATTCATAATACAATTTATATATTCAATAATTTAAACTAATAATTCAAATAAAAATCAAATTTTAAAGTTTAAAAGAAGTTAAAAAGAAATTTTACTTTTTTAATTTTTTATGAAATATAAATATTTTGGTTAACATTTAAGTAAATATATTTAAAATTGGAAATAATATATTGTTATTTGATTAAAATTTTGATTAAATTAAAGTTAAAATAAGCTATTTTATTTTTTGTCAAAAATATTTTTAATAAGATTATCATTTTTATAGTCAATTAATGATCATTTTAACATAAATTCTATTAAACAATTAATTTAATAACAAAATATATTTTTTGGCAAATAGTATTTACTTGTTAATGTCATATCAGTTAACGGTAATTGTGACGGAAGGGGTAAATAGTATAATTATGCAAAATAGAAGAGGGAGATAATATAAATTTTAAATGTCAGGGACCAAGTAGTATAATATGGCAAACCATAGGGGGTAAATAGTAATTCACCCTATAAATAATTAAAAACTATCTACAATATTTCTAATTATAAGTATAAAATTATATATTTTTTATCATATATACTATTGTTAATATTTAAATCATCTATTATACATATAATGTCTATATATATAATTAAATATATTATCAGCAACCGTTGTTATAATTTTACAAAACACTTATTGTCATTAAGTTATCAGCTACCAACTAACAGCTATCAGCAACAGTTATATATCAGCTACCAGCTTAGCCAAACAGACCCTATATATTATAATTTACAACCGCTATAGTATATCTCAAAATGATAAATTATTCAAATAATTCCTAATTTTTTTGCCCTTGTAAAATTAGTGGGCAAAAATATAATTTTTTTTTATTTTGTCTTTAGCACATGGCTCGTGAAAATTAATGTGACTTGTGAAACACAACAATTATTAGGAAATAATCGAGTTCGGGCTGTAGCTATGAATGCTATAGACGGTCTAACGAGAGGAATGGAAGTGATTGACACAGGAACTCCTCTCAGTGTTCCAGTCAATGGGGTGACTCTAAGATGAATTTTTAACGTGCTTGGAGAACCTGTTGATGATTTACATCCTGTAGATACTCGCACAACATCTCTTATTCATAGATCTGCACCTACCTTTATACAGTTAGATACAAAATTATATAACATACGTTTAAAAACCCGGGGATGGATAAGCTAAATCCAAAGATATGACATTTCATGATATGTATAGTAATTAGTGAGGGATTATGGGATAAAAAATAAATCCGCTTGGTTTCAGACTTGGTACAACCCAAAGTCATCATTCTCTTTGGTTTGCTCAACTAAAAAATTACTCTGATGGTCTACAAGAAGATCAAAAATAAGAAACTGTATCAAGAACTATGTAAAAAAATACGAAAATATATTCTAGTGTTGAGGGAATTGCACGTATAGAGATTCAAAAACGAATCGATGTAATTCAAGTTATAATATATATAGGATTCCAAAAATTATTAATAGAAAGTAAATCTAAACGAATCAAACAATTACAGATAAATGTACAAAAGGAACTTAATTGTGTGAACCGAAAACTCGAAATTGCTATTACAAAAATTTCAAACCCTTATGGACCCTAATATTCTTGTAGAATTTATAGCCGGACAATTAAAAAATAGAGTTTCATTTCGAAAAGCAATGAAAAAAGCTATTGAATTAACCGAATAGACAGATACAAAAGGAATTCAAGTGCAAATTATCACCACCTTTTTTGGAAAATAAACAGTTATGATAAAAGTGTACTCTTTTTACCTTCAGGCATCAGTTCTTGGCCAGGGAAGCAAATGCATTCCCACAATTACCGGGTTCCTGAGCCCTTCGAAGACCAAGTATGTATCAGATTTCTACTTATCCTTGCCTTGTTAGCTATATTATTTTTACATTTCAATGTAGAAAACATTAATTGCTTCAATGCTATTGAATTTATGGACTTGCTTTCTAAAATTGTCTGGTTGCATACATTTGTAGTGCATTAATGGTTATAATTTAATTCATTTATATATATACAAATGTGTATGCTATGGTAAAAGTCTAAATTATATTATGTTTGTCTTAGTTACTAATTAAGTATTATAATTTTTGGGCTGACAATTAACCATTATAATGCTACTGGCTGTTGCACAATTACGGGCTAATGTTTAGTCGGTTCAGTTTCTAAACTAACCAAAATTTTTAAATTTATGAAAACCAAATCGGTTTGGTTTAATTTTCAATTAGCTAAGTTTGAAAAAAAAAAAAGGAAAAAGTGGTTTTGAAGGTTCATACCTTCTGAATCAAATAGACATGCATTCCACAAAACCATATGTATTTTTATAGAATATTTGAATATATATAATTTTAAAATTTCAATTTATTTAGTTAATTTGGTTAAAATTGAAATTTATGGTTTGAAAGAATTACAAATCGAACCAAATTGAAATGTCTGTTTTCGGTTCAATTCAATCCACTTCATGGATAATATCTTTCAGAAAGTGATTAGAAGTCTTTTAAACCGTTAGATATACATAATTATATATATATATATAGTAAAAGCATAGGGAGATTGGAATTAAAAATAATGGTAATGATATATATATCGGAAAAGGTAGATGTCTCGGGCAGAGACATCTACAGTATGTCTTGGGGGGAGCAAATTACAAATTTGCCCCCCTGTTACAAGGGAAAAAAATTTTTGAGGGGTAAAAAAGTAATTTGACATGTAAAATTACATTTTAACCCTCCCAATTATACTGCCCTCTGTAAAATAGGGGGCCAAACTGGTAATTTTTCCGGTCCGAGACAATCTCAGACCGAGATACCTATCACTGTCTTATATATATATATATATATCGCGTCATAACAGTGCCTCGCATGTTGCAACAAATTATTATACTGACCCCCCTATTTGTATTGCCCCTTGTACAATCAGGGGCAAAAAAGTAATTTTTCTTTTTTTTTTTCTTTTTCGGTCTGTCAATGTGTATCGACATCCTAAAGACCAAATGTTTGAGAAGAAGTATGTTTTGCGAACATGCTCTTCCTTCTAACAATATATAAACTAAAAAATCATAGCTCCTGTCCTATTTTCATCTTGGGGTTTTTGAGCTGTTTGCCCTGTTTCTCTTGTGATCTAGATATGTCCATTCCTTAATGCACTGTTTCTATGTGAAAAAGGTGCTAGTTTTGATTGGGCGTTCGGCAAGTTCTATGGACTTGTCCAGAGAAATTGCCGGGGTTGCCAAAGAGGTTCATGTTGCCTCAAGATCAGTTGCAGATGAAACATATGAACAGCTGCCTGGATATCATAATATATGGCATCACTCTATGGTAAGTTCCAAGTGGCTTGTCATAAGATGTTTGCTGAAGTATGCTGGGAGAATGGCTTGATCAAAGATGATTGTTTTTACTAAAATAATGCAGATAGAAAGTGTTCACGAAGATGGTTCAGTGGTCTTCCAAAATGGGAGAGTTGCCCGCGCTGATATCATTCTGCATTGCACTGGGTAATTTTTACTTTATTTTAAGGATAATTTGCACATTCTAACACACTGATTTGGCAATATTTGAGAAGAAATGAACTGAAATTGTTGGTTTTGATTATCCTCATCTTAAAGGTACAAGTACCACTTCCCTTTTCTTGAAACCAAAGGCATTGTAACTGTTGATGATAATCGTGTTGGACCGTTATACAAACATGTTTTTCCACCAGTTTTGGCACCATGGCTTTCTTTTGTGGGGATACCATTTAAGGTTTGTATTCTATTTTGATGTTATAGTGCTTTTGTTGAGCTGTAATATTTAATTTTGACTCCAAAAATAACACTTTCTGGCAATTAATTGCTGCTAGGTTATGCTTTTTCATATTTCTGAATATCAAAGCAAGTGGGTTGCCGGTGTTTTATCGGGTAGGATTGAGCTTCCATCACAAGAGGAAATGATGGAAGATATTGAAGCTTTCTACCTATCACTTGAAGCTTCAAATACTCCTAAAAGATACACTCACAACTTGCGTTATTCTCAGGTAAGTCTTATGTTAACCACACATATATATATATACTTCCCTATCATTCTCATCTTGATGGAAAAGTTGAGAAGTTTCGCTTAATTCTCTGCACTGAAGATAAATTAGCATGACCACATGCAATTAATTAATTTATTATTATTATTATTCCTAATATTTAGTAGCCACAAGATCTCCGACTAATTCGGAGTCAAGCTGGACGGATCCAAAGAGAGGTAAAACTCTTTCAGCATCTGTTTTCTCCATATATAAAGTTCAAGACCTCACTTAAGAAAATTCAAACTTTTTACCACTTGTATCAACAGATATTTGTACATGTTAATTTATTAACACTACATGCCACCTATATTTTCTTGTGCCAGCCTTAATGAATACGGTAGCTTATTTCCCAAAATTATATATGAAACGGCCTCTAATTCAAAAGATCAAGTTAGATTTTCTCTATGTTCATGTGAAATATGACCTTTTGTAGCTAGCTTGAGTGTCGTTGGGGTTTTTGCAGTTTGAGTATTACAAGTGGCTTGCCGCTGAATGCGGATGTGAATCCATTGAAGAATGGAGAAAAAAAATGTTCATTGCGAATCTTAAGAATCTGTTTCTCCGACCAGATGCATATCGCGATGAATGGGAAGATTACAACTTGATCTTGGAAGCTCTTCAGGACTTCTCCAAATACTTTACAAACAAAGACTTCACAATCTGAATGACACAGCTCAGTCAGAAGAGCCACCCAACACCACCCTTTTATTATTAAAATGTAATTATTAGTATCATTCGATGAATTCGATCCATAAACAATAACTTTCAAGATGTAATCTTGAATTGAAGATACTGAGATAGAATTCAAAAGTTATCAATAATTTTCAAAGAGTCAACCTAAAGATCATGTCTTTTTTTCTACTATAATATTTTTTTTTTTTATTAAAAAAAAATGCAAAATTTATTTAGTGCATTGTTGATTGTTGCGCTTTGAATATTACAACTGGGCTGCTGCTGAATGCGGATGTGAATCCATGGAAAAATGGAGAAATAAAAGAAATGTCAATTGCTAATTATAACGCCATGTTTCTCTGACCAGATGCATATAGCGATGAATGGGAAGATGACAACTTGATCTTAGAAGCTGTTTGAGGACTTCACCAAATACTTGTCAAAAAAAAAAATTGACAATCTGAATGACAATAATTTTCAAAATGTAATCTTTAATTGAAGATAATTAGTGACATAGAATTCAAAAGTTATCAATATAATTTTCAAAGAATCAAGCTAAAGATCACGTCTTTTCTACTGCTACACTGATTTTTTTTTTTTTAAAAAAAAGCAAAATTTATTATTATTTTTTTAATAACAATCAATTATAGTCACCACTGATTCAACTTCACTCTACAAAATTTCCTTTCTCCTCCAAAATGGTATACCCACAGAATACGCCACCACCGTGGCTAGCTTGCCGCACGGTAGCCGTAATCGGAGCAGGCCCCGCGGGTCTTGTGGCAGCGCGGGAGCTTCGCAAAGAAGGGCACGAAGTAGTAGTGTTTGAGCAAGCTGACCAAATCGGTGGTACCTGGGTATACACTCCCCAGGTGGAAACTGACCTTCTTGGGGAAGACCCAGATCGAGCCATTGTCCACAGCAGCCTCTGCGAGTCCCTCCGGACAAACCTGCCACGAGAGTCAATGGGTTTTCTCGATTTTCCATTTCTGGCCCGAGATGGTGAAGGGATAGACCCGAGGAGGTTTCCGGGGCATAGAGAAGTGTTGGTGTATCTGCAGGAGTTTGCTAGCAAGTTTAAGATTGAAGAGATGGTGAGGCTTAATTGTGAAGCGGTTAGTGTGGAGATAGTTGGCAATAGTGGGAAATGGAAAGTGATGTCAAAAGATAAAAAGAAGAGTGATTGTAATAATGGTCTTCTTAATGAGGTTTTTGATGCTGTTGTTGTTTGCAGTGGGCATTTTACTGAACCTAATATTGCTGATATTCCAGGTTCTTTTTTCCATCACTGTTGCTTCTTCCAATTTTTATTATTATTATTTTTAATTTATGAATCACATTTGTATTTGTTGTTGTTGACCATGTTTCTTTATTCCTTATTTGATTGATTTTTTTTTTTTTTTTGGAACACAAATTTAATTTAACCTTTTCATCTTCATCTTGTATTCATTTTAGGCATCCATTCGTGGCCTGGGAAGCAAATACACAGCCACAATTATCGTACTCCTGAGCCCTTCATTGATCAGGTACGCATGGTATCAAAATTCTCATCAGTTGTTAGATTTTAGGTGGGAATCTTAATCTCGTATTATATATATATTTCACTAAATTGATATCTTTTAATGGATTGTGAAGTAGATGATGCACAACTTGTATGTTGTACTGGCTTGAGATGGTATGAATGTAGTATTGATTGAAACATAATGTTGTGCACCTCTCTTTTATGAGTGGTGTTACTGTGATTCTAGGTGGTATAGATGCCATACTGTGAATATTTACATTTTCAGTGTAGTTCCTGAAAATTCAGTATAACTATATGCATAAGAAACCGTTAAGTCTCCACCTTGAACCAAGTGATGTAGTCTTTATTCTCTGTTTCCCTAGCTAATTAGGCAGGAAGCAGTTGTTACTTCTATGGAATGATGACTTCTGTTTATAACAATGACAAAGTACTTGATAGTCAAGTTCTCCTGGTGAAACTGAGATCTGAATCCAAACTTTTGTTGAGGAGCATATTTTTTTTCAGTTATACCCACATTATTAATGATTGTTTTCACATTTATTGAGCTCAAAAATACCTGTAGCTTGGAAAACTAAGTAGAATTGTAAATTCATGCTGTTCATAAGTTGCTTCTTTTGCTTAGTTACTTTTGAATATCTTCTGTCTTTGTTGCTTTTGGTAATTGAAAATGCTGTCTTGTTAAACAGTTTGACTCGATGGCAGGTTGTAGTTATAATAGGCAATGCCTTCAGTGCTGCTGATTTATCCATCGAGATAGCTGGAGTTGCCAAGGAGGTCCATATTGCATCGAGAAAGGTTCCTGATGATACTTATGAAAAACGGCCTGAATTTGATAATATGTGGCTTCATTCTGTGGTAAAAATGCACTAAGAGAGTTTTTGGATGGAGTCTGGTGCTTGGAGACAGCTTGGTCTAGGATGCTTATTTCTTTTTTCGAAATGTTGCAGATAAAATGTTCCAATGAAGATGGTACTGTAGTTTTTCGAGATGGTAGTGTTATCTGTGCTGATATCATTTTGCATTGCACTGGGTATTATTCTTCATGAATTTACTTTAGTTAAGGAACAAGCTGTTATACATGTATATTTATGTTGAATGATGCGAAGCTTGAGCAAATGCAAATGACTGACTATTGCAATTGCAAATCTTTTTGTAAGGTACAAATATCACTACCCTTTTCTTGAAACCCATGGCATTGTGACCGTGGATGACAATCGTTTGGGGCCACTGTACAAGCATGTTTTCCCCCCTGCATTGGCCCCGGGGCTATCATTTGTCGGGATACCATGGAAGGTTTAACTCTTTGAATTTGTGTGCCTTCATTTTTATGCCGATGTTAGGCATTACTGCTGGACATAAATCTTTGGCAATGTGATTGGCTTCAGGTTGTCCATTTCCCACTGTTCGAACTCCAGAGCAAGTGGATTGCTGGTGTTTTGTCAGGGAGGATTTTGCTTCCATCACAAGAGGAGATGATGGAAGATGTCAACACATTCTACTCAACACTTGAAGCTTCTGATTGGCCTAAGCATTACACCCACAGCTTGCGTGACCAGGTAATATCAAGTTTGAACCTTGTTTCCTATAAATTATAATAATAGATGCAGCAGACTGAAAGGCATTGCCAATGCCAGCTGAGGAAGATGCTAAATTATAACCTTTGCAGGTTGAATACAACAACTGGCTTGCTGCACAGTGCCAATGTCCGTGCCCTGAAGAATGGAGAAGTCAAATGTACTACTCAACTAGGGACAACAGGATTATTCGTCCTAAGACATACCGTGATGAATGGGAAGATGATCACTTGATCTTGAAATCTTATGAAGACTTTAAGAAATACATCTAAATTGCATCTCTAAGCAGCAAGGAGTCACCTCCAACACTCATCTTCAACTGACAGTGCTCCCAATTTTTATTTTTCTACCAGCAACAGCAACAACAACAACAACAACACATATATAACAATGTATTAATTAAAAAAATCAGCCATTCTTTTAATTTCTAATATTCTACCAGTGTCTTACTGGGTACAACATTTTTAGATTGAAGTAACCAAATCAAAAAAGATTGGTGGGCTAGAATAAACATAAAAATTGAAGAACAACAAAAACTTGATAATAAATGTGCCTAAAAATTAAAAACATCGCATGGTGTGGTAGATTGGTGGCTAGAACTAGAATAAGTATGAAATATGAAGAACAACAATAAATGTGCCCTAATTTACGTGATTACAGGTTGGGAATTCAGGGGTGGACATCGGTTGGTTCGGTTTAAAAATATCTAAAATCGAACTAAATCGAAATTATTTATAAGAAAATGAACCGAATTGAATCAGTAGTTGAACCAAATTGAACTGAACCGAACTGGTTTGGTCAGTCAGTTTTTTCGGTTTTGACTTTTTTTCATTTTTGCAATTTTAAACCTATTGAATTTATATAATTTTGCATTATTCTAATAAGATTTATGAGATCTATTAATGCTAATTTTTTATATTTATTTTATTTATTAATTTTTTAAAAAATCAAATGAACCGATTATCATAAATAAATTTAAATATTTTTGGTTGGTATTAAATGAATTGATTAAGAGTTTTAAGTATTTAGAAACTCATATTATTAATAAAATTTAAAATATTAGTACTAAATCGATCAAACCGAACAATAAATACCTATAAAATTTTAAAATAAATTATAAATTTGGTTCAGTTCGATTTAATAAAATTTTTTACAATTAAAATCGAATCAAACCAAACTTATTTTGATTTGATTTGATTTAAACCAAATTAATATATTTTATAATAAAAACCGAATTAATTTGATTCGATTTTTGATTATTTTTGCTCACCCTAGGTAGGATGGGAATTTTTTCTCTCATACAAAAAATAGATTACTGATGAAATTTCTTTTCTATATTAATTAATAAGTATTCCATATTATTTTTTTAAGCTGCAAAATCTGTTGGTGATAAGATAATAAATTTATAATCTTTACGCTCAACATCAAGCACCAGTGGTCTAGTGATAGAATAGTACCCTGCCACGGTACTACTCTATTAAAATTATCAATTAAATTGGAATTGTGGAGTCATTTAATATCATTTATATTGAAAAATACGTACAAGTTACAAATTGAAAATTAGATCACCGTCAAAAAATTTATAGTAGTGAGTGATGTTTTATAATTTTTTCTTTTAGGTGGACTATGGAAAAGTGGGGATTGCCCTTTGTATATATCTTGACCTCGTGACTAAATGATAAACTATCTATTTTAAACGGTTAGATAATGTTTTATAATGTTAATAAGATCAAAAAAATTATTTTAATTTATACAAATTATAGATAATGAACAATCTTTACAAATAAAAACAAACATTAATGAAGGGTCAACAGACAACAAAAGTTGGTGCAAAGAAAGGAACTTTGCAGCTGAACAACCAACTTTATTAATTATTATTATCATTATTTTCAACTTTGATTATTTTGGGGAAAGATTAGGATTAGGACATAGAATAAACCGAAACTCTTCATTGTATGTGCTTGGATACACATGCACCCAAACACAAAAATGTATATATATAAACACAATAAAAATGGAATGAGAATCTCACTCCAAATTATCTAAGCTCAAATGTAAACAACGCTATGCCAATTGACCGGATATAGAAAATGTAGTGTAATATTAGGAATGATAATTTAACCCCAAAAAATAATTTTTTGTTTCAAAATTTATATATATATAATTAAAAAAATTAACTTAATAGCTATAGTAAAAGTTTATATTATTTATATATTCATACATTATATACCATAATTAACAAATTTAAAAAGTTAAAAAATATTTATAGTAGAAATGAATAAAAAAATAGAAACACCTGAAAAAAAGCATTTAATTTTTTTTTATAGGATACAATCCCAAAATGGGAGACTTACAACAGTTGATTATACTATTAACTATTATTAACTAAATCACTAACTATCACTACTAACTATTATATATTACAATTATAATACATACTTATATATATATATATATCCTAGTAGGGGTAGACAACCACATGATAAAGGCAAAAATTGTGATAAAAAACTATAATAGTTACAAATGAAACAACAATAATAATAAACCCAACCCCAAAAGCCTCATCAAGCACTAAGAATCACTCTATTTTACTAAACCTATCGTATTGATCTATTCTTTTATTGACAATATAATTGACTTTTTTTTGTGGTATTGAATTATAAAAAAAGTGAGTTGATTGATAAATAGTGATTGACACAATTTATTTTATTAATCCCTATAGAACGTTTAATGCTCCTACTTGGAAAAATAATTTGCCCCTAAAATCATTAAGAGTCTGTTTTTTAATATACATATTTGAATCTATACAAATAAAATTAAAAATTATTAAATTAATTCTTAATTTAATTAAAAACTATTACACGAGACTAATTCTAAACTACACCCTTTAATCTGGGACAAGTTGACTAAATTTTGTGAATATTTTGGATGATTATGCAACAAAAAAGTTAATTTTGGGTGATTTTGAGATAATGTATAAGTTGAGGGGGCCAAATTCGTGAAAAATGATTTAAACCAACTATGACTGATGTGTCAAGTGCAACAACATAGTTTGCGTCCAAAAACCCACTTAGATTGTATCAACAAAATCAAATCTTGGTACCTGGCAAGGCATTTGCATGACTGAGCTTGCAGAGAGATCAAGAAAGCATTGGATTTTCCTCAAGATTGAATTGGCATAATCGCCCACTTCATTCTTGGTCCATTCATAAAGATTTAAACCAAATCTTGGATTTCTTTGCTGTCTATATTTGCTTTCTTTGCCATTTCCTCTATCAATCTCTACCCATTTCTTGATTTTGTTTTTTAATTTCATGGGGTTATTGGTCTGTGTACACTTGTATTCTTATTCTTGTTCTTTTGAAATATAAGCTAAAGCAATAAAGATCCCGTCTTTTTTGTTCTCTGCCCATTTTCAATTTCTTGGCATAGAGTGGTAATCAGAATCTATGGCAAATGCATCTGGTTTCTTTAGTCCTTCAGTTCCAAGCCTAAGTAGGAGGGTTAAACCTTCTATAGGGATTACTGGATCTGGGTATTCTTCCTCTGAAGGAATATCAAAGAGGATATTTTGTTCTAGCTCCATTGATGGCGCTGAGAAGCTTTCCACTTCCCAATCTCGAATACCCAAGTCAGTTTTTTTTTTATGATTGAGTAACTTTATTTTTAGTATTGAATTTGATAATGGGTCTAAAAGTGAGTTTTCATTGGTTTTAATCTTTTGTTGTTGGCTCACATGGTGAACTGGTCTAAATTTCTTGGATTATGGATCTTTACTGTAGTTATTATTTGCTTGTCAACTGAACTTGATAATTTATAGGAAATTCATTAGTTAGCTGCTGTTGCTTGGCACTTCCAATTAAAAGTAATGAAAGGAAATTTTCCTCTGGAATAATCAAGAACAAGTTTCATGCAGAAGAATCTAAATTTAATTGGAGTTTGACTTTACTGGTGTTGTTAGGTTGAGATTGAATATGTTACTAATGTGTAAGTTATACGTTGGTTTTATCGGCTGAAAGTCATTGCCCTCTTGTTTGATAGAGTTGGTATCCTAGAATATCTTGAAGTTTATATTGGAGGCGTTAATCTCAAGCAGGAGATGAGAAGTTAGAAATGTACGAACTATGTATTGTTCTCTTTATGTATTAATTAATAATGAAGATTCTTGATTACTGCTTTTAAGAGGCTGGGCCGATTGATGATAACATCTTTCTTTTTAGATGAATCTGATTCCAAAAACATATGTTGAACTAGTGAGAGTAATCTGAGTTAATCTAACATTTTTAACGGGTATTATCTGTTAAGCATGTTAGTGAAAGTCTACTTTAGATGCTATTGTTCCTGGAAGAGGTAAGTTAATGGTACCAACATTGCTGGACTGGTGTTTATTGGTGATCTTTTTGTAAGACTGACTTTAGAAAAATTCCTTTGAGGTTTATTGTGTGGCTGTGGCGATAAGATTATCATTAATTCATGTCTCATTTTATGCTTTAGAGCATTTGTTAGACTTAAATTTAACTAGGTGCATATATACAATGGGTCGAGGAAGTTGAAAACTCTTTTTAAGTGTATGGTGTTCCTGTTTGAAGGGTTTGGATTTATGTTGGGTATAGTCAGTGTGATAGTTGATATTCCAATCATGGTGTCTTGGAGAGCTAGATTATTTTTGGCCCTGTTAGTTGATATTCATGTGTCATTTTATGTTTGGACTGTTAATTTGATTCTTTTACATTTTGGCCCTGCATTCTTGTTTATGTTGGAGTTGAAGTGAGTTGTCAACTTGATCTTTGTTTAATTCCCTGCTTTTGTGGGAGTTTACTCCTTCCAAGGATCAATTTCATTTGATTACTTTACATTTTTGTTCAGGCTCATTGGTAAAGGCTGCAAGTTAGTTGGAAGTGGCTCAGCAGTACCCGCACTTCAGGTTTCAAATGATGATCTTGCAAACATAGTTGATACAAATGATGAATGGATATCTGTTCGAACTGGGATTCGCAATCGACGTGTTCTTTCGGGTCAGTCATTATTTACACTGCATTTTGTGTTCACGTGCTTAATGGCTATGAGAATGCGTAAAAGGCATTAAGCTTAATGATTTTGAACCTGCCGAATATGATTCACCTCAATCGCAATGCGTGTTTTTTGACATATGATTATATGATGGTTGTTTCCTGTTTCCTGCTTGAGGATATCTCTTGAATAGTTCACTGCACATTTCATTTGCTTTTAGGTATAAAGTATCACCAGAATCCAGAGGTATCTATCTAATGGTTGCTGATCACAAAACATAGATGCTGTATTATTCTAGTGCTCAATAGATGATATATGTTTTGTAACATTATTCGACTTTGTATCAATAATTGGTTGTTTACAAAGCTGAAGCTGCACCTGCAATGTTTTGTTCAAGTTATCCCTTGCTCCCCAAGGAGATATTGACTTGATTTCAATCACTGCTCTACAGGCAAAGAGAGCTTGGTTTCTCTAGCTGCAGAGGCAGCAAGGAAAGCTCTTCAGATGGCAGAGGTTGATGCTGATGATGTTGACCTAGTCTTGATGTGCTCATCTACACCAGAGGATATTTTTGGCAGTGCCCCTCAGGTATGGGATGTTACAACATATACCTGTCTTCAAGTTTGATGAAATGGATACAGTATAGTACTTGAGTATTTTCTACCTATATTAACTTTTTGCTCTAATGATCTAATACTATTATTTTCTTAAAATTTCAGATCCAAAAGGCACTTGGCTGCAAAAAGAATCCTTTGGCGTATGATATCACAGCTGCATGTAGTGGATTTATGCTGGGTCTGGTATCAGCTTCTTGTCACATTAGGGGTAAGAAACTTGTTTATTTCGGTTTGATGGGTTTTTCGTTATTTCCATGTTTACATAGACTTAATTTTACCATTTTTGCAGGGGGTGGATTTCAAAATGTATTGGTAATTGGTGCTGATTCTCTTTCTCGATTTGTTGACTGGACGGATAGAGGGACTTGTATTCTCTTTGGGGATGCTGCAGGTGCTGTGCTAGTACAGGTATGGTATTTTGTTGCTAATAATTCTCAATAGATCTGCATTAGTACAGTAGCTTAGATATGCCTCATGGTTTTTGTGGGATCTAATCTTTCTGGTAACATTTGTGGATTATTGTTGAGTTAATGATGCATCTCAAGTGAATGGAGAAAGATTAATCTGCCAACACTAATAATACCTTTGGATTGAGGTGACTATTCCTGTCTAATTGGCTATGCATCTCTCTTCACCTGGGACCAAATTTTGATTTACATTGAGAAAGTCTTTTGAGGATAAATCTGCCAACCTCAATGCCTTTGCATGTCTAAATGTCTTTGCATCTTTCTTCACTTGGGACCAAATTTTAATTTACATTGAGAACCTCCTCATCTTGCTTGACATTTGTTGCAATGGCTACAATGATCCACATATGAAATTCTGTAGATCATATGCTATGGTTCCCTCAATAGTTATTTTTATACCTTTTGTTTCTCAAAACCACATATTTTCCTTGGATAATTTGATGATATTTTCATTGGGTCCCCTTAAAATATTTGGTCTTCTTGTCCCCTCCCCCCTTTTCTCTCTTTTGTTTTTGTTTTTCTCTTTATGCATTTATTGGTAACAAAAATTCTGCGACTTCTGTCATTCTCCAGGCCTGTGACAGTGAGGAAGATGGTTTATTTAGTTTTGACTTGCATAGCGATGGTGATGGCCAAAGGTACATGCTTCTTATGTTCCTCATTCAAAATAGACTGCATCATTCCGCTAGAAATGTGATGGATCACATATCCTCTCTTCATGCAGACATTTGAATGCCATCCTTAAAGAAAATGAGGTGGATCATGCAGTGGGTTCTAATGGTTCAGTTCTAGGTTTCCCTCCTAGGCCTGTCTCGTATTCTTGCATTCAGATGAATGGAAAAGAGGTTTTCCGCTTTGCAGTGCGATGTGTGCCACAATCCATAGAGTCTGCTCTTAGTAAGGCTGGTCTCACTGGTTCTAATATTGATTGGTTACTTCTTCACCAGGTATGAATTTAGTCGCAGACTAGAAAACCTCAAACAAAGTTTGCCCTATATCAAATATGCCACACATTGCGTGCATGTACTTTTGGTGATATAAACCTAAACAGAGATGGATATTTACAGGCAAACCAGAGGATCCTTGATGCAGTTGCTACACGTTTGGAAGTACCCCCAGAAAGGGTCATTTCAAATTTAGCAAATTATGGTAACACAAGCGCTGCTTCTATTCCACTGGCATTGGATGAAGCTGTTCGAAGTGGAAAGGTGAAGCCAGGCCACACTATTGCTGCTGCAGGTTTCGGTGCTGGCCTAACCTGGGGTTCTGCAATACTCAGATGGGGCTGAAAAATTTTATTTCCTTACCAGTGATAGCAGTATAAAAGAGGAAAGAGGATTCCTGTAACATGCAGTTATACACTTCCTGCCCCTGTTTCTATATGTACTGCAGATAATCAGAAATGCTGCAAACACAAAATCTCCCAATGCTTTCTTTTTGTTTGTTTGCTTCTTGTTATCACCTTAAATTTTTGCACCTCTAATGAAATTTTCATTCTTTTTTACTCAAGAGTTTCAGAATATCATGTCTTTGGATCCATCTTCATATTGTTGTGGTACTTAGCAGACACTTATAGATATGAAAAAGGCATAAAACGAACAACAAAATATAGAATTCCATTAACTTTCACCAAAATTGAGTGCAACTTGTTACTGGTACAAACAACAATAATCTATCTATCTATTCTTCTCTGCATTTTGCAGAAAGAAGAAGAATAACAAAAATAAATAACAATAATTACAATAGCCAGGAAAAAGAATTAGAATCAGTTAGTCATAAATAGAAGCCTCGTCCAAAATCTTTAAGCCTAGAGTTGATTCTCTGCAAAGCACCTTCAACTGCAATATCAAAAGCATCCTTTTTGTCTCTCAAACCAAGAGAACTTCCATGCTTTCTATACACAATTCTTGGCATCAACTCTATAACTTTGTCTCTCATTCTCCTCACTTGAGCTCTTGGAATTCCCATAAGCACATCCAAAATCTTCAACCCTTTATACACCACATCTTCTTTAGGTATAAACACAGCAAACTCTCCATACATCTCCTCTGGCAAGTGCCATCCATACTGCAATTTCGCACTCTGGTCTTCAAAGAAAACTGGTATGCACCCTGCAATAATTGCATCAAAAGTTGATCTTCTAGTCGGGGTATCACCAGGAGGCTGCAAACAAAATGTGGCTTGTAACATAGGTCTCATATACCTTATTGGGTCATGCTCACAAATCCCATTAGAGCAATCTACCAAATCACAAACTTTAGTGTAATGAAGGTAGCTATATCCACCACTACCTAAGAAACTACCACTGCTACTGCTATCACTGGTATTTTCACACTCATTTCTAATGCTCCTCCTAATATTTGGAGTAGCACCAACACCTCCACCACCAGCAAAAAGCATCAATGTTGTTCTTCTTGAACTCTTAACACGTTTAATCCAAGACTCTAACAAAGCTAAATTGGGAGGATGAAAAGAAGTTAGGTAAGGCACAGCATGTTCTTGCCAAGGCCAAGCTCTACCCTCAATAACCAAAGCAGTAACATTAAAAAACTCCGGCAATTCAAGAAATGAAGTACCCCAAACATGAGGATTAGCATCTAAAGACTGAGAAAAATCCCAAGCAGGTCTAGCCATAACAAGAAAATGATCAACCCCATAATACCTTCCCCATATCTTGAAATCATTTTCTTGAAGAAAATCATACAACTCTAACCCATGTTCCATGCTATTATTCACATCAGGACCATAAAGATACCTTAAAGAATCAATTGCTGCATAGTAAGGCAAGTAGATAGCATTAGCAAGGTTAGGATCAGATGTCAAACATGGGTATTCAAGCATTCTTCTATGGAAAGTGACCTCTAACAACAGAGGATCTGAACGGTACCAAGATTGTGAACGATCATGAGTCTTGGGTCCTAAACCATGGTTTGGCAAAAAAGAACAGAAATTGTCAAAAAGTGGGTACTCAGAACAGTTTGAAAGGAGATCAAGATTGAAACGAGATGGCAACCTTCTGATATGGATCCAACGGTTAGTGCAGTCTGTTTCTGTTTGTGGGTCTGGGTCAGTTTCTTGAGAGATTGTTTGAGGGATAATGGTGATGAAGAAGAAGAAGAAGAATGGTATAAAGATTGGAACTTTACAAGCCATGGATTGATTGTGAGACAGAGAAAGAAAGATGGGTTGAGACAAAACTGAAGTTAAGGTAGTAATAATAATAATAATAATAATCTCTTACGTTTTTTTAACATTGTATTATATGTAACTATTTTTTGTTTTGTTTTGTTTGTTTTAATGATTTTTTTTTTCTGGTATATTTCACTTTTCTTGAAGAGAAGTTTTTTTTTTTCCTCTCTCTTTAATTATAATTATTGATACATATTATAAATATTAATACATAAAAATAATTAATAATTATAATTAAATAAAAATTAATTTAATAATTTCAATTTTCATTTCATGTATATAAATAAAAATATGTGTATGTAGTAAGAGTTTATTTTTTGTAAATTGATTAAAAATATTTTTATAATAATTTGGAAAAAAAAACATAATTTTTTGTACTTTTACTTTCAATTTTGAAGGAAAATGAAAATGTTTGGATTATTTTTAATGAGGGAAGGAGATGCGGCCATTATTGAAAAGGTTAAAAAAAAAAAAAGGTGGTGTGGGGTGTGCCCACAACTGTCGGTGGTGGAAATGAGCACCACTTCCGCCTCAAGCGGCGGCGTTTTCTCTATTTATGAGTTGAGATGGAGTTTTGGCGCCATCATATTAGTTGTGTGTTTGGAGGATATTTATCTTAATTAATTGTTTGTTCATTTAGTTCAATAAATTCCAAGTATTTATTGCGCTTTATTTCTAATGTACCTAAATTAGGTTATTCGCACCACGGTGCCCAAATTTTCCACTAGATCTCATTATAATATCTAACATTCATTTGGTCACTTAATAATTCTTAATTTTTAATTTCGATCCTATGAAAGTACCTGAAATCTTTTTCCGGCTAGCAAGAATGACATTGAGCCTATGTAGAAGAACATGTGTCATAATATTATTTTTATAATTTTCCACATAAATTAAATAAAACACCTCATTTTTAATGATATACATGTCATCACTTATTCTTTTTTCTATTTAATTTCTTTAAGACAAATTTTAATTATCAACTTCAAAAAATTAAACTTTTAATTGAACCTTTAAACAACACCATTATCGATATAAGAACCATACCAACAGCAACAAAAAATTGAAATATAGCAATATAATCAACAACAAATTACTGCAATAATATATTTGCCATAAAACTCAAAATAAAACATTTTAATCCCAAAAAAAAATTTAATCTATAATTGCATTTTTTAAATTTGAGAGTGTCAAGATTTGACTAACAACATTCAGATTTTATTTTTCCCATGAATTCCTCTAATTCTATCTACTTCAGTAAAAATAAATAAATAAATAAATAAATAAAACTCAAGAACAACATCTAAAAAAACCCTTAAAAAAATTCAATCTTTTAGAAAATTGATGTAAGAGAGCATATGGCAATTGGGGTCAATTTCATCTTCATCGTCAATGTGTTTTGAACAGGATTTTTGTTGACAATAATAGAGAGTGAAGCTAAAGCCCAAATTATAGCAAAATTTGAGATCATAGAAATGCAAAACAGCTATGATGCTCAAATCAAAGAACAAATGGGTCTGTTCAAACCTTAGATCTGGTGTTCAAACGTTTGTGTGAAGAGAAAAAAAAATTGAGGGGCTGTTTCCTTATGGAGAATTTTTTTTTTCTATTTTCTAACTTTAGTTTTTTTAGAAAATTAGAGTTTTTATTTTCTATAGAAAATATAAAATTTTGTGTTCATTTGTTGAACTTAAAAAGATGTTTTCTAATTTATAACAAAATAATGTTATCATAGATTATAATAAATAAAGATATATAAGATATATAGATATATAAAAAGAGTTTACTATTATATATATATATATATATATATATATATAGTTACGTTTTATTTTATTTTTAGCAAAAGTTACGTTTTAAGTTGAAAAATATAAATTAGTAGATTAAAACTAAAAAA
Source organism: Macaranga tanarius (assembly GCA_949673435.1). NCBI lineage: Eukaryota > Viridiplantae > Streptophyta > Magnoliopsida > Malpighiales > Euphorbiaceae > Macaranga > Macaranga tanarius. Next base: position 27,437 of record CATIWO010013172.1, on the reverse strand, counting down.
TAGGATAAAACATCTAAAACCTAGGAAAAAAATTATATAGTAACATTAGATAAAGGTTTAGTATAAATAAATTGTTAAAAAAGTCTATAAAATAGGAGAAAATGCATTAGTGGGATTCAAAAGGTGGTATAATAAAATCTTTCGGTGTTTTCTAATTGGAATACACATTTATTTTTAAAGAAGAAAACAACAGAAAGTATTTTAAATTAAGTCTCCAAATCCTTTTTAAATTTTAGAAAACATAGAAAACTATTTTCTTTAGAAAATTTTAGAAAACTATATGATATGAACAACAAACTCTAATTTTCATTTTCAAAAGAAAATTTTTCTAAAAAACAACTCTAGTTTTCCACAAGTAAACAACTCTAAAACTCTCCATTGAGGTCTTTTTTCATGGGAAGTGAGGAAGAAGAAGAAGAGAAGGGAAGCAAGGAAGAAGAGCGAGAGTGAAGAAGAGGAAAGGGGCAGCGGTGGAGGAGGAGAAGAGGAGAGAAGATAGCGATGGAGAGAAAACCGGAGATGTAGGTTCTTTGTTGTCTTTTTCTTTAGGATTTTGCAAAGTAATGAATTGGGGAAGAAGAATAAGATAAGGAAGAAGAGGGTGGGTTGCCTAGAAACTCTCAATTTTTTTTTTTTAATGTGTAGGTTGAAATAATAATAATAATAATAATAATAATAATAAAATAAGTAAATTTAATTTTTAAAGTTAAAAAGATTATTGAAATATATGGCGCTGATGTAGCAATATATGTCTTGGCATGTAAGTAAAATTTGGTATGTATGATTCCACGTAAGCGCCACATTACCATTACCGGCTGAAAAATAATTTTAGGTACTTTTGTGAAATTGAAATTAAATATTAGAGAATATTAAATGACCAAACAAATGTTGGGCATTATAATAGCATCTAGTAAAATATTTGGATACCGTTGGTGTAAATAACCTACTTAAATTCAATTCCTTCCATTTTCTTTTCAAATTAAATTCACTTATTTATTACTTGAAGAAAAAAATCCTATCTTATGTAGCTAATTTAGGAACATGGCAAAAGAATTTTATGTAGCTCATTTTAATTTGTTAAACTTGTATTATATGACTTTTGGTGATAAAAAAAAAGGGGTTCTAATTCTTTCAGTATTTATTTTTTCTTTAAAAAAATGATGAATTAAAATTTGTTATAGTTTTTTTTTTGAGAAAAAATAAATCTTTCATTCATTGAAAATTAAGAATATATATTGATAAAAAAAATAACAATAATATCAATACAATCAATAAATATCAAAATAAAATCTCACTGAAGTTACAAAAATTTTTATTGCTATTCTTCAATCGTGTTGACTGAACTCTTTCAATTTACAACTCGGCGATTCATACGCTTCCCTCAATGGCTTTATTTAGCCATAAATCGACTTTCTAGTCTTTGAATGAGTCTGATTATAAAAATATTATTAAAAAAATCATAACAATGAGATATCCAAATTCCACAAGAAAAAATCATAAAAATCCATTAAGGGTAAGAACTCCATAAAGGAAGATTAAACAATCTCAATAAAAAAAAAAAACAACAGATCTTTAATATGAATTTATTTAATGCAAAAACAAAAGAATGCAAATAAAATTGAAATAGGAAAGACCACCCTCGATTAAAAAAGATCAACAGTGTTTAAGATGAAAATTTTGAAAAAAAAAACAATAATAAAAAAAAAAAGAGAAAAGAGGTGGCTAGGGTTTTTCTTTTTAAATATTTTTAAAATTTTGTTATACTTTAAAAAGGTAAATTGGCAAACAAAATTAAGTTTGGGAAATCTAACTAAGAATGTATTTTTATTTTTTTAAGAAAAACTTTATCTGACTTGAATGTGTTATATTGGTGGTCATATTTGTAAAATATAGACATATATCTCATATTCATTAATAAAACATAAAATATTTAAAATATAAATTATAAATTTGGTAATTATAATATATTTAAAATTGTCTTCCATAAATAAGGCAAATAGCAAAATTTATGAATATCAAATATAGAGATCAGAATTTTATTATGTCCGTCTGAATCTTCTTTCTTATGATATAAAATTAAACTATTTTAACCAACTCACTAAAAAAAATAGATAAAAGTTTTTCCATTCACTTTTATTTAGCATTTGAAAAAATCCATTAAAACTTGTCAAAAAATCCAATAAAAAAAAAAAACACTTACACAGGGGCTAGGCTCATACAAGATTTTTTACACGTCCATATAAATCCAACTCCGGCCCATGTTAAATCCTCCATGAAAACCCGAGCACCATTCTCAAATCCCTGCATTTTCCCTCCCAAACCCATCAAGAATCAAGAATCCAGTTATTAATATCATCAAGAATACTACGCAATACCATTCAAGAATCATCTTCTTCTTGTTGTTGCTGTTCTTCAAGAATCATCATGATGCCAAACCCTTTCTCCATCTTCTCTATCAGCAAGAAACCATCAACAATACCCTTCAAAGAATACTACACAGACTGGTTCAACACGCTCAAGAACCCTCTTCTTCCACTTCTCCATCAAACCTTATCGTCTCCTTCCTCTCAAGCACTGCTTTCTTCCCATCTTAACCTCCTCCTCCACCATTTCCTCTCTTACTACGACTCTCTTGACCTCGCTGTAACCACTGACCCCAACAATCTCCCTTACCTTCTTTTCCCTTCTTGGAGAAACTCCCTTGAAAAACCCTTTCTTTTTCTTGGTGATCTTCACCCTTACACTTTCACTAGCCTCATCAGATCGTTTCTTGATCAAGAAAACTATTATGATGTTGAGAATCTCTTCAATAAGAAACGTCTGGCTGTTCTTGATCGTCCTTGGCAAGTGATGATGGCTTGGAAAGACCCTTCAAAGAGCTTGATCATCAAGATTGAGCAAATTGAATGTGGATTAAGGTTGATAGTGCCTTCTCTTATGGACAGATACAAAAGGGCACAAGCAGCTTTTGTGAGTAGAGTCGCAGAGGATTGGGTTAGTTTTGATGGAAAGAAGGAGAAAATTGAGGTTGGTGAGGCCATGAAGGTGGAGATGGAGGAGTTAGTGAGTGTTTTTATGGATGCTAATAGATTAAGGAGGAGTGTAGTATCTGAAATTGTTGGTGCATTGAATGTGTACCAAGGGGCTCTATTTCTTGAAGCTTTAGCCCAATTTCTTGTTGGGTTTAAAGAAACTAATTTGCTTCATGAATTCGAAAAGTGCAAGATTCCCATCGCTGATCGAGTTAGTAGTATTGGGTTTTGATTCTATCTTTTGTTCTTTTTGTTTCTTGATGATTCTGCATCATTGTTTGGGACTTGCTCAATTGCTTGTATCTCTACTGTAAGTTTCAATTCTAGTGTTCTTCTTTTTTCCTTCTTGGGTTTTAATTGTTCACTGTTGCTATTAATTTCTGGATTCTGCTATATCCTTACCATCGTCTTGGGTTTCTTGTTGGTAGGAGATTTACCAAAATATTGACAATCAGTAGTGAACATACTTCAGAACTCTTAATAGGTTCTTAGATTTGTTTTGAAATTATACTTGAATCTGTGAACATTTCAGTGGCTTGCATTTGTAAACATAGTTTGCTGTATTGGGCAAGAATACCACGGAATTATGCTCATTTACATGGTAAGTCAGTCATGTGTGTTCTTTTGGCATGAGAATTGCACCTGAGATGTATTGTAATGTACCCAACTATAGTCATGTAGCAATAAGATGTTTTTTTTTACCTCTAATTTTTCTTATGATAATCAACCACCAGAATTTGTGTTTGTTCCATGTTGATTTTTTTGTGCAATCACCAGGTATTTTTATACTATATTAGTTATGAGTTATGTTGATTTCTTCATGCGATTACGAGATATTTTTACACTATATTTGATATGAAATTAATTTTATTTGCATTTTGTGTCTGACAATGACTTAAGAAAATTTGATATAGTAAAAATTTCAACGTGAGATCGCCTGAAATTTTACATCATTGAACCAACCTAAAAGTTATTCATGTTGATTTTGGTTTGATTTTATTCGGAAATTGAGACAAGAAAGGAAAAATAACATAGCAAAAAGAATCATACTTGGGTTTTGCTTAACAAGAAAGGTGAAGGCCAGTTCAGATAATCAAAATTCATTTTAACACAAACCCAAGAAGACATGAATCCAACCCATCTTTTAAAAGGCTTTTTGTTCTTCTGTGGATGATATTTGTCACCTATTCTTAGCCTCTTAGCCCATACATTTAGTATTTCTCTTTCTTCATGTGATCCTAGGCTGTTGCTAATTCCTTGTTGGTCAACAGCATTGGTAACATAATTTGATCTGCTGGATTTAATACAAATCTGGTATCTTATTTCAGGACTGTAACTATGGATATCAGAAAAAAAAATTTATACTGTATAGTATATTAATTGATTGAATTATTCTATTCCAGAAAAGATTCTTGTGAACAGTATTTCTAAAATTATGAATTGATATTTATGTTATGGACCATGTGCTAGCCCTTATTTAAGTTAATTAATAATGTTACTTAGCTTCCAATTGCAAACTACTTAATCACCTGAGAATATGTTTGTTTGCTGTTTGATGCTATCTATTGCAATTTGCATTAACCTACTGCCGCTACACACAGTTACAAACTGACCAAGATCTATTCAGAATTGGCAGTGGATTAACATGTACATTTTATATATTTTAATCTTGAAATGAAGCTAAACTTAAAAAAAAATATCTTGAAATGAAGCTCTCCTTATCCGTAACAATAATTTACCAAGTACAAATCCAGAACATAGGATCAGGCAATATTTTTTATTTTTTAAAAAAATTAATCTTCTTGAGATATGAATCATAAATAAATAAATAAATGTTGCAAGTGGAAACATATTGCATAATACATTTGAACAAGTAAAAACAAATTAATTAACTTCAAATCTTTTGATTCCAGCTAGATCAAACTTTTTTGACCCACTATTATACATATATATTCACACTATTAGTTGCATGAATCTGAAATCATTTAGTTTTTTACTCTTTGAAATTTTCGGTAATTATACGTACATATCGCGCAACGCAATGCATTATACGTAAAATTATCGAAATAACCCTCTAAAAAATATACTATTCTTCTGCAAAATGAGAGGTCAAAATATAATTTTTTTTATTGTGACGTGCCGCGTGATTGTCGCGCAGCGCGTCACATATCGCTAATAATTATGCATCATGAGCTAACTTTTCGTGCTATATTAAACTTATTTTTCTAATGTAATTAAAGTCACATGTAAATTTTTTTTATCAAATTCAGTTATAAATTAGAAGAAACAAAGTGAATTCCAATATATAACTCAATAATGCTTAATTTGTGGCTGAATCAACCTCTCTATATAAGTTTTTGTACAAGTCATGCCATTGATGTTGGGATTAAAGAATTCACAATAATGGGTAGCTAGTTTTTAATTTAATTGAGTTCATGAGCTATAGCTAGCTAGGTAACTAATTTGAAACTAGTGCTTTGTCCGTTTTTATTTGCATGCTTGCATGTTCCTAGTCTCCAATTTGCTGAGGTTATCTCTAGTCGAAGACAAGTTGAGAGACACTTTTTGGACTAAAACATAAAACGACATGTGATGCTTTCTATTCGATGTACTAAAAAAATATTTCTGAAAGGTGCAAATTGCTCAAAAGAAGATCTCAATGACCTAACTTCCTCATGAATTATAGGTGTGCGTCTCAATATAATTAAAGCCAACAATTAATATCTTGATAATTGATATATCAACCAATATATGTTTAAGGATCTGCAAGCAATGAACACCAACTTGACTTGGCCGCCCAAATCATATTTTATTTATCAATTAATATATATATATATATATATATGTTATCCTTCTGTTCAATTACCATGCATTTGTTCCATGTTTGCCTCACAAAACTGATACTGATGGTGCTACTGCAGCTACAGTTAAGTTTGATCATTAGGGCATTTCAGAAGTTGTCTTCTCTATCTCTTTTATAAATTATCCTTCAAGCAAATTGCTCCATCTTGATCCCGTCGCTAATGGCTTCATGATCTAATCACTCTCATGTGTGTATTTGTTTTTTTAATTGTTCTTGCATAAACCTGCACTAGATAAAGTTTAGACACACTAATATTACCCTCTGTGTGTGTGTATTTTCTATCCTAGAATCTAATTATGTATTAATTAAGAGATTCAATGGTTTTGTTGTGACTTGATATATAATTAAGCAAACTCTAATGCTAAATGTGGTATCTAATGGATTCTTTATGTTATATTTAATTAATAGAATTCCCTTTCATGAAGCTTAATTCCATGCTTTTAAACTTGATTACTTAGTACAAACATATTTCTCTTCTCCAATTCTAACTAATATATTAAGAGCATGTTTCACGCACGAGATGAATTTTTAAATCAAATTATTATAAAACTCTTCAATTAATACATTGATTAATAATTAGCATTAGTGAGCTAGTGTAACTACTACATGACCGACAATAATATATATGTTCGTCAAATAATTGATTAAATTTTGTCATTTGAAAAGCTAGCTCTAGCCAGGAACAAGCTGTCAATTATACACCTTTCCTGTATATCATTTTCTTTCTGCTCTCAATTTACGATTCAAAGTTGGTAATATTTTGAAAGATCATCTAAGGCTCTTCTTCTCTTAAAGAAAACTGACCACTACATGATATGTTAATGTAAAACTTGATATGCAATTTGGGGAGGACCATATCTTCCATAAACAACCAAAATTATGGGTTTACCGTCATGAGTGATTGAACAGTGAGTAAGTGATTTAGTGATCACTTTTTTCAAAAACATCATGAGACGCAAGTTCGAATTAATTATGTTATCATTGATTTATAAAATTAATTTCAATTTGATTTAAAAGGAAAAAATTATCTTCTATTGTACTATTTGTTGATGTTTAAGTTATTTGAACTCCCTTTCAATTAAAATAAATAAATTTCATTGGCCAACTAAAGTTTTACTTTAATTATAAAGTTAGTTTATTTTAAAATTATATATATACTACTATTCGATACAACTGAGTATAAATTTTTCGTTCTAATGCTAAAAATAAAAGGATTTTTTTCTTGCTATAAAGTAAGGTCTAATTGCTAAGCCTTTGTTTGCCATATTTTTCTTTTTATTATTATCAAATATATCCAAATAATAGGAATGAAATTGTATTTTTATTCTTTTCTATTCTATTCCTTATTTAATTTTCTTTCTTTTCTTATGTATTACTACTCAACCAAACAAAAGCTAAATGTACATCTAATTACATACCTTTGCAAAACTTGCAATCACATAAAATGTAATCTTATGCATTAAACATTAATGGTGTGTTGTCTTAATTAATTTCAAATTATTGGTTTTGCCTATGACTCTTATAAAAGAGGCAATTCAACACAAGTAATATAGGATCAAGAAACCTCCAATAATTGCCGATATGTGTAATGAAGGGGGGATTCCTATCCCCTTCCGACAAAAAAAAAAAACGAAACTTCCAATAATATTTGTCAAAACTAATGTCATTATCATGTTAATTAATTACCGAGCAGCTAGGAAGTTGCGGTAGTAGATGAAACTTTTTTGATTTGATGGCCTAAACCGTAGACTTGCATTTTTTTTTTTTAAATTCGAATCATATGTCAAACGTTTTCCATTATACAACAAGGTTAATTAAATTGTCTTTGTCTAGTCAATTAAATTTAGCTGTAAAAGTTATTCTTACCATATTATTGGGTAGGCACCGGCTAGCCTATGAATTGTCCAAGATAATTAATAATTAAATTATTATACTAGTGGTGATACATGTTACACAATGTGATATATAGTAGGGAGAAAATAAAATACAGAAAGTTAAACATACATTTTTACCTTTTTAGACTTTTATTTGAATTAATCAAAACACAAAGGACCATATAATAACGAGATGCAATGATAGTACTATTCACATCATACCTATAACATCTAATATTTCCCTTGTTATAGTTTACTATTGGAGTTGAAAGTCTGAATATTTCTTCAATTTTGCAAGAGTCTTATGCCATTTTTGCCTATATACTGATGTCAGTCATATTGATTAAATCAATTTACATATCTGTTATATGGTATTATAAAAGTTTTTTTTATGGGGAAAGAGGAGGGGTCGGGACTCGAATTCGATATCTTCTATATTACCAGTGAAAGTCTTAACAACTAAGTTAAGGGTGCGCTGACTGATATTATAAAAGTTTTTGGTCACCGCTAGTGATGGCAACTGGGCGAGACTATGACATTTGAGAGTTAATATAACCGGTCCTTTCCCATTATTTTCACTCATATTAACACAACTCCCAAATGCATTGAATCTGTTAGCCACAATGTTAAATGGACCAACTTTTCAAACTGTACAGGATTCCTGAGAGAATTTCAAGCAACCTACGAGGTCACTTATTAATTTATTATGCACAGGTTGCAGGTTCAAGCTGTAAAATGTTAAACTTCAACTGACAGATGCACATAATTTTGTTCATACTATTTAAAAAATATATCTTCTTTTTTTTTTTTTAATCAATAAGATTCAATTCTTTTGAGAAATATATTAGCAATTTATTTATAAATATGTTGTTTGATATATTTTTAAAAGGTTGAGAAATAAATATATTTCTAGTTAGTGCGTCAACTAATTAAATTGATCTCAATAATATATTTACGATATTTGAATTAAAAACTTATAAATTGAATAAAAATATTATTAATGCGTCCAATCCAAGAAAGCAATTATAAGGTATCTTGAACATTTCTCATACTATTTTTAAAATAAATATATATGAAGATTCCAAAACATAAAGAAATTCAAAAAATAAGAAGCATCCTTGAATCTACTCTTCTTTTTTTTTTTCTTCATTTAAAACGACCTTCCACTCAGAGCAAAAGACATTTCTTCCTTTTCTTTTAAAAGCAAAATTGTTCTTCTTAATATAGAAGAAAAAAATTATAAAGATTAAAAATAAAATTGTATGAAAAATCCGAGTCATTGCCTAGTAATGTGTTTGCTCGCTATATATATCAGCACCATATCATCACTTCACTATATATACGAGTTCACAAATAATGGGAGCAATTGAGAAACGGTGGACAAATAATAAGACACATATTAATTGGAAGTCAACATCAATGGTCGGACCAAAATTGAAAGTATTATATAGGATACATGGATTCATTGTCGTTTACATTAGAAACAAATTTTTAGGTCGTGTATCCAAGGTGGCTTTGCATGGGCAGTATTAATTACTCACTTCCCTGTAAAAATAAATATCACTTTATGCGACAGTAAACAATATCATTGCACATAATTTTATAAAAATATCCTTCATATTTTTATTATTTTTATAAAATAAAAAATATTTTTATAATTTTTTTAAAAAAAATTTATCATACCTCGCCATTCAATATATCATAAGAACGAGATATCAGATATGTATGATTATTCCTTACTTCCTATGAGTGCAAGGAAAATTCACAGGGCAATGACTTTTTTTCTCTAAATTATTATAAAGTTAAATTTTAAAATTTTTAATAAATTTTATTTCATTTAAAATTAACAAATTATTTATTTTATAATTAATTAATTAAATTTTCATAATAGCACCACAAACGTATAGTATAAGAGTGAGTTTATGTTCACCAATATATATTTTTATATGGTAAAATTTAGGCAAAACTCACTCTCAAACCCTCCAACTTTTATGTTTTATTGCATAGAGCCCTTAAACTTTAATTGTGTTATATTAGACCATTATATTTTTATTTTTGCATGCATTAAGGACTTTTTAAAAATATTTCATCCCTAAACATGTGTTAAAAAGTCAAAGTGCTCAATTTCAATTTTTTTTATCAATTTAATCCAATTAAATGCATTAAATAATTTTTTATTAAAAAATTAATATTTTTATTTTTTTAGTTTTATTTAAATGCATTTAAAGTAAAAAAAAAAATGTTTTTTTATTTCCAACCAATAAAAACTTTAGTTTATTTTATGTTAAACAATATTTTTACTAATAATTAAGTATAATAAAAAATATAATTTTTGTTTAAAAAATTGTTTAAAATATTAAAAATTGAACAAATTTTTAAACTAATATTAAAAATATTTTTTTACATTTTTGATATTTAGTGTGCTTAAAAAATTTATTTTATGGTGAGTCAATGATGATTTCAATTATTTTTATACTAGTTGGTATTTTATATCGTAAATAAAATTAGCACTGTAATTGTTAATGTTTAAATATTTTATTATATATTGTAGGAAATCATATTTATATTTTACGAACTCACGTTGATGGAAATTAAAAAAAAGGAGGAAGGTATCAAATTAAACTCAAAATTTCTAGTTCATAAAGTAAAATTATACCATTGTATTGGACACTCGATATTTAATTAATATTTATTCATACGTATTAACTTTATTAATGTACATCAAATACCATAAATTATAAAAATATTTTTTAAAAAATTAAGATTTAGAAATAAAAGTATTAATTTTTCAGTATACTTAATTATTATTAAAATGTTATTTATCTAATAATAATAATAAAACAATAATATAATAAAATTTACTAATTTGAATTAAAGATATTTTACCTTTAAACTAATATGTTTAAATGAAAATAAAAATTGTTGTTTTTAATTTATTAGATTATTATTTAATGGAAAACATACAACATGTTTATAAGTTTTTTTTTAATTGTATTAAAATGATAAAAAAAATTGAAAGTTTAGTAATTTATCTTTAAAAATAAGTTTAAGAAGGAAATTTTTAAAAAAAGTCCTTAATGCGTGCAAAAATCAAAGTATGAGGGCTTAATACAACATAATTAAAGTTTAAGAGTTTAATCCAATAAAACTTAAAAGTTCAAGAGCTTAAATATAGGTTTTACCTAAAATTTATAATATGAATAAAATATATTTGTATTAATGTAATTTATTATAAATTTAATTTGAATAAATTTTTTTAAATATCATTTCCATGTTTGTTTAAAATTTAACAAAAATATTTTTTTACTAAATTTAACAAGACAAATACCAGGAAGATACCCTTTTGTCCTATGCAATGAGTACTGTGAACCAGAAAAAAAAAATTAAAACAAATTACATACAAAAAATTAGATAAATTGTTAAGACGAGCATGTTTAAAGAAAACAATATAAAGAAATTTTTTGATAGAAGAAGTTAGATGGAAAAGTGGCATCAGAGGTACAAAAATAAAAAATATGAAGGCAATGGCCAGACTTTCAAATAAAAAAAATAATAATAATAAGCATGTTTTGATGTAGGTGGCTAGAATAGGATCTGTTTGGTGTAACCAGCTGAATGTTTGGTCGATATTGGTTAGGTTTATAACCTTTACCTACTATTTCTTTTTCGCCTATATCACTTTTGAAAATGACTCAACTCTCTATATTCAATCTACCTATATATATTTACATAAAACTCCTTGTTATTTTTGCAACTCTGTTAAAACTCATTGGGGAGACATTTATCGCCCTTTAGGGTCCTATCAGGGTCGAATCCGGATTAGTCGACACCCAATAGTAGTGTTTGGATACCGGATGCATCTGATGAAAAAAAAAAAAAAAACTCCTTGTTATTTTTTTCCCTTGAAAAAGCCAGCATCTCTTATTTATTTGATATGCCCTTAAACTCAACCTAAAGTTAATGTCATACACAAAATTTTGATAAAAATTAAAGTTGTAGCCCTTCTTTTTTAAAAAAAGTTGGCATGACAAAAGGGAAAAAGAAAGAAAAAGGTATATATCAAATCACTAAAATGCTTATGTATATGGTTGATATAAAGTAAAAAGTTGATGCTAAAGAAGAGCTACAAATTAAAAAGTTTGAGAGAGTTTTTCCAAAGTCAATCTTTGGAATTAGTCGCCAACGGTTTAGAGCTTATAATCACCTATTATATATTGCAATCAATTATTAATTCTAAATTAATTAAATTATTCTAAAAAAATTGCACGTTCCAAATATTAACAAGAACTCACTATAAAATTACATATTAAAAGAAAATAAATTGAGAGGATGATATCAGGACTAGAAAATAAATTAATAAGGAGGTTTGTTTCATTAACCATTTACATCCAGCTCAAACTCATTTGTAAATAATTTGAACTTGCTTAAACAATCATATTATTTTAACACTTTTTTAATAGTTAAGTGAATAATAATATATATAAAAAATTAGATATGAAGTATTTGTTTCTATTTAATTTGTTAAAAGATAAAATATTTAATCTATTTATTTAAGTTGTTGCCTTTAGTAGCGGCTGCTAAGAGAGTCGACCGTCAATTTTTCATAATTTGTAATTAAAGATTTAATATATGGTTATAGTTCTCCACGTTTATAATTGTATTTTATATAATTAATTAAGTAATTAATCATAATATTTTATTGGTAAATTTGGAGAAAATTGAAAAAGTCTATGTGACCCCGTGAAGTGGGGGACCTATTAACATAGCTTAACTAGGGGTGGCCACGGGCCGATTTCGGCCCGGAACCGAACTAGAATCGGAACTGGTCAAATTTGGAACCGGGTTGAACCGGTTTTGAATTGAGGGTGGGACTGGTTCAGGGCCGGTTTCACCATTCTGAAACCATGAACTGGCGGTTTTGGTTCGGAACCGGCCGGTTCAGGTTCCGAATTGGTCGGTTCTGGTTCATTTTATAAAAAAAAATAAATTATGTCAAAATTTCAAAAAATGAAAGTTACAACTCTTTATAAAATTCTACATAATTTTATCTTACTCGTGGTATATTTTATTTTCTAAAATAATATAATTTTTTTACAGTGCGTAAAAACCAAACCAAAAAAACTAAAACCGTAAACCAAAACCGACCCGGAACCGAAATTAAGCCGGTTCAATTTCACCTTAGGTCAAACCATGAACCGGCGATTCCGAACCAAAACAGACCGGTTCATGAACCGTGGCCACCCCTAAGCTTAACCTTTGAATGGAGAGACTACTACAACCAAAAAATTAATATATATATATATATTTTTTACAATTTTGTTTATTTTATTTGTGATCGTTCATATTTATTTCGTTAGTTTTATTTAAAAATGATATTTTCACTATTAAGTAATAACGTTTTTAATCTAACAATGCAAAAGAAAAAGAACTACTAATTAATTTCTGAATTAGGTGTCACATGCTTGTTAATTATATACGTTAATGTTGTCAAAAAAAAAAAATTGGTATGCTAACTAGTTGAATAGATGATAGATAGGGATGGACACAATAATTATACTTATTGCTTTATTTATAAATATTAATTTTCACATGAATTTTCATGTGAATTTCACGTGGATCATGTTCATTTCGTAGTTAAATTAGCAATTCATTATAAAATTCGAGATGTGATTTTAATTAATTTGATATATTAAATTAATAACAACCTATGGTTTTTGATAAGATCAACCCTCGAATTAATTTTCTTTGATATAAACACATACATACATATAATTAATTTATGTGACTGTAAAAACATCTTTTGATAAAATGAACTTTTATATCTTAGAAAAAAAAATAAAATTGTCATCTCAAATATATACAAATGATAGTGATTCTAGAACTAAATTTAAGTTGGCATCTACTATTACTTAGAAAAATGAATTTTTATAAGTTTGTATGTAAAAATTTAAAATATCTTCATACTAGTAATTTAATCAAATTTTAAAAATAGATTGAATGCATAATTTTAATATTAAGTTTTATATCAGTATTTTTAAATATATTTCGACTTTTAATTATTATTTTTTATAAAATTTTTAATATATATATATACTTACTCTAGATATTAGTGGTTCATACAAAAATATAACTAATATGAATTAAAATTAATTTTTCTCATAATAAAGTTAAAGTGCATACAATCTTGCTAGTGTATTCAAATTTTTTTTTTTTTTTTTGTGTTAGTTTCAAAAAAAATCAATTTAAACATCTAACAATAAGAATTAAATTAATTCTTAGTAACCATTTATTAGACTAACAGTGAAGATTTAAAGATGAATTTGTAAAGTTTGGCCTAGTGGTTAAGCACTTATGAGATCACTTGGGAAACTAGGTTGAAATACTCCCTTCAATTTGTAATGACAAAAAAAATGTTAATGATTTTGAAATCCAAATTATTATGAATTAAATATTTTAATATATAAACATTTATGTTTTTAAATTTAAAATTTAAGCATTTTTTTATAAAATAATTTTAATTTTATCATCAGATTAATGAAAATTTTATTAAAAATTAGGTATGAATTTAATTATTTTTGCCTTATTATTATTGACCAAAAATAAAAGAAAATTAGCCTAGCCCATCTAGGACAAATAATTTATTATCCAGTGACGGGGCAAAACATTGATTGAAGTTAATGGTTCAATTCTTACTTCTCTTTTATATTCGTTAAAAAAATTATAAAATAAAAGACTATGGTTAAAAAAAACTAATAAATAAAAGATAAATAAAAGATAAAAAATGCCAACGGTGCATGAAAGCGACTGAAGCGCAAAATCTGGCAGTGCTTACTGACTGGTTGCATAAGAAGATGGGCCCAAACTGACATGTGGCCACGTCATTTAATTGCATTTGACAGGTGGCATCTTTTTAATTAATTTTTTTTAAAATTTCTTCTACACTTCTCACATTCTTTATTGTCTATTCATCTCGCCCAAATAAACCCTTTACACCTATTTTTTTTAATCATTTTTCTAGTAGAAAATAAAAGTTAATATTCACGAATTGTACTATTAAATATATCCTTTTTTCTTTAGTAAAAATATATATATAATTTTTAAGTTCATTAAAACATAATAAATCATAAATTATGTTTTAAAAAAAATTGTTTTTATTACATTCACATGCTCTTTTAGTAAAAAGAAAAAGTTAATAAAGGTGGATAAAAAGACTTCAATTAAGATTCAACATTTGATGAAAAATTTTAGCTATTATATATTTAATTGAGAAAAATATTTATAATTTACATAACTCTTAATATTTGTTATAAAAATATTAATATGTAGAGATTAAAATTTGAGTTCTTTTTGAATTTTTTTTTTTTGACAATAACAATAACAATAATTTCATTTATACAAACTAGCAATATATTGATAAATAAATTGATATAAAAATCATTAAATGATGAAATTGTGAAATATTCACATCTCTAAGGTTAATAACATAATAAATCGGTTCAAAGTCTACACATTTAAAAATTCTATAATGACTATAATACCTATGACTCAAGTGTTGCAACATATTAATGATCATAATCGGATCTAATATCTCTGTTGAATCAAATATGTTTTGTTTGTCTGAATTGTCCACACACAAAAAAAACGTCGTAACAAGATGGCAAAAACCAAACGCCGTGAAACCACAAAAACAAACAATAACAAATCTAAATATATGTGAAATACCCACTTATTTTAGAATTTAATAGATAAAAAAGATATATAGAGGGGTGATTTTAAGCTAAAAATCACCCATTTCTGCTAATAAATATGAAAAGTAAAAAGAAGAAAAGAGAAAATGAGAGAGGGAGGCTAGGATATTTCCTAAATGATAAAAAAAAAATTTAAATTGATTTTGCTAGAATATTATCGAAGTCATTTATAAGGAATATAATGTAATTTGTGATAAAAAAAAATAATATTGATCTGATTTAAATGAATAGTCTTTTTTTAGAGATGCAAAGAATAGTCTTTTAAAATCATTTAAAAGGGTATATATTTTTTTCCATAAGTATTTTCCGCATCTAGTAGTCATAAAATTCTGCATTAAATGAAATCAAGTGGACCCATAAAAAAATAAAACTTTTTTAACATCTATTTTTACTCAAATTCGAAATCTTTTTACCACTTAAATTAAAATGTTGATGGAATATGATTTCAATTGATGAATAAAATAGTTGCATACTTATTAGTGATATTTTTACCATACAAATAAAAAAAATATTTTTAATTATTATTAACATAGTTAAAAAAACAAATAAAAGAAATACATATGTTTCCTAATTCAACAACCAAAGTAATAAAGAAGAGAAAAAAGTAATAAAGAATGGAAGAGGAGAAGAAGAAGAGGTTACCTTGTTAAGCACGTATTTCAATAGCTATCAAACTCTATAAATACTCCTCTCTTTTCGCTACCAATTCCTTCTCTTCTCCACCTTCATCTCTTATTTCCCCTGTTTTTTAAATTTCTCTCTCTTTTAGGGTTTTCTTTATTCTCTTTTAATTTTCTGCAACTTTTGTGATCATCTCTAGCAACCTTTTATTCTTTCTATATTGGGATCTTGTAATATATATATATATATATTTTTTTTCTCTTTTTGATCTCTGATATAACCAACTGCATTTTAGTAATCAGTTAACGTCGGATTTAGGTATGTTAATGTCTCTTTCTATGATTATATACATGTATATGTACATCTTTTTATTATTTGTATATAATTATGTCAATGTGTAAAACCATATATACAAGTGATACCCTTTCGTAAGATCTGTAATGGGTTCTGCTTACTTTTCTGGCTAAACATGCAAAAGTCATAATTTAATGGTGAACCCTTAATTTTTTTATTTGGTTTATTTATTACATGGAAGTATTTGAAATCTGGGTCTGACTTTTTTTGATAACTTATGGTTTTTTTTTATGAAATGATCTCTGTGTTGTGTCTTTATTTTGGATTTGTACATACACACACGCTTATTTTTACATTAATGGAGGATTGATTTTGACAGCTCTTTTTTGTATGTTTTTATTCATTAGTACCTTATAAAAATTTTCTATTTTGTCGGTTCTTCCTCGCAATCTATTTTAATTTTATTGTATGTATCCAAACGTGTGCATCCATCACTTTCACACTACACTTTCTTTCTTTTGATGTGATTACCCTAATGACTCCTTAACAGGAAAACCCTGTAAATTTTTATGTTTTTATTTCTCTTTTTTTTCCCTTTCAAATTAAGGTGTTGTTTTGCTTAGCAATTTCTTAGATGTTGATTCGTAAGATAAGCAAATATTAATTAATAAGCTAAATTTAATTTGTTTTCAAAGTTTTTTTATTTTTTTTGGTGGGGTTTGAAGTCTACGGTCGTTTTGGTAGTTGCAGTGTCTTGTCACAATGATAAAGAAGAAATTATTTATTGTTGAAACTATTCTTAATTGTTTTTGTTTGATGAAAAATTTATAGAGCCATGAAGAGGATGTATTAGTAGATCTATACAAGTAAAATAGCCTTTCTATTGCCCCCACATTGACCTACCATCTGCACTCACAGACAATAGCGTGTGTGTCCATATATATGAATGAATAATATAGATTCAGGTATTACGACCATTTGCTGCTGTGCAAATTTCATTTATAATATACAGTTCCACAATTAATTTTTATATATATTATATTTTTTCATTGGCAGACGATTTAGATGAAGAAATGACAATTTTTTTTTTGCCTCAGTGTATGAGGTGGCCAATTATACTAGTTAAATTAATAGTTTTTCTTTTTATTTAGAGATATGTTATTGTTGTATTATTAGCTAAATAATGTTTCTTGTCTTCTTCATTATTTTGAAAGATCTATGCTTTGATGCAATGAGCTTTTTTTTTTTTTTTGCCTGTCCACCAGCACTGCTTGAAGCATATTTAGCCATAGGTCCACACATAGCATTTTTTCATTTGGAAACATGCTTAAGATGATAAGGATTTTCCTGAAGATAGATAGATATATAGATGAAACTCTTTAATATATAAACATATGAATATATTTGTTTTGTTTTTTATATGCATAGAGGCTAGAGCAGCCTAGCTAGTTTTGTTTGTTCACATCATTTTGGCTGCTGCCAGAAGAGTACAATATAAGCTGACGGTTGACATAGAACTTCTGAGTTATATAGTTTTCTTGATTTTTATTTTATAAGGTTGTAAAGATTTCATTTCAATTTTAAAAATGCTACAAATTGCGGAGTTTTTAAGAATAGTTGTCTTTTTCTGACTGTATATAAACTTTTGTTCTAAGTAACCCAGCAAAAAATTTAGTTGATAACATATATATGATTCTATTCTAGTATTACTATATATTTTTTTTTTATTTCAATTTTCTAAAGTTTGTGCTGCTGATTTATATTATATAGTTTAATATAAAGTCAGTATCAAGACATAGTTTGGTTGTGATGTGGACAAGCTAATATTCTTAACTTGAACAGCATTGATGGTCAAATTCTTTAACAATTTCCAAGATAGTAGTAGTGTATTGGAGCTGAGTCAGCTCAGATGCAAAGATCTATCACAGTTTTGAAATGTTTTTATTTTGATTTTACTGTGCTAATCTTATGGAAATAGTATGATGAAAATAAAAGATTAAATTATAATCTGCTCCTTTAAGTATGTTTTTCTTGGTTAAAAGTCTAATAGTATATGTTATTGATGGAAATTTTAGGCCAAATGCATTGATTTCTTTACTAAACATTGCTAAAATGTGCTCTGATAGATACAAGTAACAGATATTGAAACTGCAAATTTGTTTATTTCAACCAGGCATATTCAATAAGATTATTTAGAGAATTTATTTTGCTGAGGCCAACTTGAAGAATCTCGTGTCAATGATGTTCAGTCACCTGCTATAAATGCTGTGTAGCTTTGGGGATGAGAAGGTATATATATATATATATATAATATAAATCTTTCAGAACATTTTTCTATTCATATTTTAAAGCAATTCTTGAGTTCGAATAAATGATTCTGCTTTCTTTAACAGTTTTCAAGACGCATATGCTTGATGGACTGCTCTCCTAGCAGTAGTGACAAGAAAACATTGAAGAGGTGGTTTTTCATTGATAAAAGGGTTGGATAGAAACTGTGTGGTTTAGCCTAGAATTGTTGTTAGCATCAAAGGATTATTGATCAAGTGATCTGTGCGGATCCAATGGATATCAAGTCGACTAGTTCATCCCCAGTTCTCACTGATCCTGCGCCAATAAACAAGTCAAGACTCGGCATCCATTCTAATCTTTTGACTTGCTCACAATCAGGAGCATCTTTTTCCTCAGGAAAGCATATTAACATACCTAGTCCTAGAAAAAAGCCAGGGAAGCTTGATGATGTTCGCTCAAATGGGTGGCTTGATGCCATGAAATCATCATCACCCCCTCGTAAGAAGCTCATCAAGAATTTCAACCTTGAAATTGCTTCAGATGAGACTGACATTGCTTACTGCTCTTGGATGGTATTTATGCATATAGTTCAATTTTGTATAAATTCGTAATGCGCTGCCTGTTCTAAGTTTAATGTTTCTTTAATACATCTGCTTGTGTATTTGTGTTCATTGCAGCTTAAGTATCCATCAGCACTTAACTCTTTTGAGCAAATTACCAATTTTGCTAAAAACAAGAAGATTGCAGTGTTTCTAGATTATGATGGAACTCTTTCTCCAATAGTTGACGACCCAGATCAGGCCCTTATGTCTGATGATGTGAGTAATCTTTGTCTTCACTACTGTGTTTCCATCAGGCTGAAACTAAGATCATTATTTTTTTTTCTGGTTTTCAGATGCGTTCTGCTGTAAGAAATCTTTCAAAGAGTTTCCCAACAGCAATTATTAGTGGAAGAAGCCGCGAAAAAGTAGGTGTCTCTCAATCGAATTGTTCAAGATTTGGATTTGCATAAGCTATATTATTGAACTAACAATCATTTGTTTGCTCCTGGGATGTTCTTTTTTCCAGGTACATGAGTTGGTAGGACTAACAGAACTCTGTTATGCTGGTAGTCATGGGATGGACATCATGGGACCTATCAATAACACACTGTCCAGTGACCATCCAAATTGTATTGAATCCACTGACCAACAGGTTCCAGATTCTCATCTTACATATTACAGAACTGGATGGTGTTCTGTGGAGCTTCTTGTTCCATACTAAACAATCTGCTTGTATTTTTTTTTTTTTTTTTTTCTGATGTAGGGCAATGACATAAATCTGTTTCAACCTGCTAAAGAATTTATACCTATGATCGATGAGGTGCGCAATATATTATCAGATGAATTTGTTGTTTTCTTTTGTTTCAATCAGAATATAATCTGATTTGTTTTACTTCTGATGCAGGTTTTTAGAACCCTAGTCGAGAATACTAAAAGCATCAAAGGTGCAAAAGTTGAAAATCATAAGTTTTGTGCATCTGTACACTATCGTAATGTAGAAGAGAAGGTAAGTAATGTTTAAAGCCTTCTCTGTTGCCTGAACCCTCAGTTTAGCAAGTCTTAAAGATGTGTTCTGCTTCTACTGATTTCAGAACTGGCCTGTTGTTGCTCAACGTGTGCACGATGTTCTAAAGCAGTTTCCTCGTTTACGCCTAACTCATGGACGGAAGGTATTTTTCTTGTGTTTTGCGCATCCTGATTCTTGAATTTTACTTGACATGGCATGATAACTCTGTTGCTGTACTTTACTGGGTAGGTTTTAGAAGTCCGTCCTGTGATCGATTGGAATAAAGGGAAAGCGGTTGAATTCTTGCTTGAAGCACTTGGTATGTAAAATGCTCATTCATGGAGATGATAACACGAAGGCGATATCTAATTGTGTAGTGATCGAGTTCTTTTTCTTTTTGTCGCTGGAATGCAGGTCTCAGCAGTAGTGATGATGTGCTACCTATTTTTATTGGTGATGATCGGTCTGATGAAGATGCATTTAAGGTACTGAACTGAACTATATAGGCAGAGTTTGATAGAGCTGAATTTGCTTGGATTAGCTAAATTTTTTTTGATGTTGATTACTTCAGGTGCTTCGGGAAGGGAATAGAGGTTACGGCATTTTGGTAACCCCTGTGCCGAAAGAAACCAATGCATATTACTCCTTGAAGGATCCAACAGAGGTGCAAAATTGCTCTATACATGTTTCTGTCATTGATTTCAGTTGCTGTAATCTGATGTTGAAATTTGGATGATGTTAATGTTATAGGTGATGAAGTTTCTCAATTCATTGGTGAGATGGAAAAGGCTCGGAGAAGGCGGGCGCTCCATGAACATCAGATGGAGTATATGAGGATCAAGCATTATAGCAGCAGTAGGCTTTTCATTTTTTTCTTTTTTTTTGGTTCCCTTAAAAAACTTCATAAATGGCAATAAAGTTGGGGAGCTGCATTTTAGAATTAATCTTTTACCTTACCTTGTAAAGCCATTTTCCTTAGAGGTATAGTCCTGTTGAGGAATCTTGATGTCTCCATTATTTCATTATATATATATGTATTTATTTATTTAGATGTGTGATGTTGAATTTTGTTGAGTAGAGATGTTTAAATAGGCTTGTCAAGGTATCAAAAACCGGTTCTGATTTCGCATTTTTAGCCCAGGCGTAAAGGGAGTGGCCGTCTTTGATTAGGTCAGCGTTGGGCATGTGCCAAATTATAGGCGGACTCTGCAAGGCAATGGGAGATGATAGGTAACTCGCGCCAAGATCTCGCGCGAGTTACCTAATTACGGTTTTGGCCTCCCATTTTATAGGGTAGATAATTTGTGAAGGTAAAGAAGTAATTTTATATATAAAATTATCTTTTTGTCTCTTTTTATAAAGTGGGGAGCAAAATGATAATTTATGTCTCGCACGATGTCACGGCACGGAACACAAATCATTTTCCTTTTGAAATTATCAACTTTCGTATTCAAGCCATGGCATTGTCTACCTTATTATTTATTAGTTGAGACCAAATGCAATTTCAATTCCCTCAAGTTTGCTTAAAAATTCCCTCAAGTTTGCTTAAAAATTCCTCCAAATATTCAGCTAGTACTTAATTTTAAGCCAAATATATCAACAGTCTTGTGACTTGTGAGCTTGGCATATTTTAAGCCAATTAAAGATCCCAACTTATTAAAAAAAAACTATAAATGCTTTTTAATATTATTTGAAGTGTTTAAATAGTTTCTTATAAGATAAAATAAAATTATTTAAATATCTAAATTTGTTAAAATATATTTATAAGACATATTTTTAGTAAGTTAATATATTAAAGTAGTTAATTTATTAGTTAAAAGTACAAACTGAGAAAGTGTACTGAGTTTAAAAGTCAACATATATAGTAAGTCTTAATTTCATTTACTTATTTAATATATTTAATATTAATAAAATATAGAGATAAAATAAAATTTAATTTTTTAATTAATTCATTGTTAATATTTTAAATTCTCATACATTTAAATTATTATTCATTTTTTATTTCACAAATATTGAAATTTATATCCACTAAATAAAAATAACTTATTTTTTTAATAAATAGCAATAGCAATAGAAATTTAATAATACAAAAATCTAAATTAATTGAAGAAAATAGTTTTTAGTTTGCTGCAAATATCTTATCCACTGCAATAAAACAAAAAAATAAAAATATCCAAAAGTTGCATTACATATAGTCGAAGAAAACAGAGTGAACTCCACATGTCTCCACAGCAGGGCATCTCTCACTCTGCATATAAAAAGCCTCTCTTTTATAAATTTTACACTCTCTCATCCAAAACCCATTTCTTATAATTAATCATTTTAGCCACCCAAATGTCAATCTCCTTGCAATCTCCGCCTTCTTCAGCTATCTCCTCCAAATCTGCTTTTCAGGTCATCTCTCTGTTTTTCTTTTAATGTATATGGATTTTATATGTGTATAAGTGGTTTATTTATATGTTAAAGCTGATTTAATAATTGAATTGATTAATTAAGGGAAGAAGATTCAGGCTTTTAAGTGGAACAAGAGCTTCAGATGCTGTGTTCTTTAAGTTCCAATCATCTTTTCCTCAAATTCGTGCTTCTTCTGGCTTCTCTTCTTCTTTAAATACTGGTCTCTCTTTCTCTCAATCTTGCATATTTTGCATTGCATTTCTCTTCTTCTTTTTTTTTTTTTCTGTCTGAATTAAAAGTTTGAATCTTTTGTATGTGAGATGGGTACCCTTTTGTTTCTTTTCTTGTAATTCATCCTGTTCTGGGTTTTTTTTATTAGGTGCAAGCACTGAATTGGATGCTGTCTCTAGCTTCAGTGAAATTGTTCCTGATACTGTCATCTTTGATGATTTTGAGAAGTAAGTTTACTTGTCTCTTTTTATCCTTTTAGTTGTCAAAAGTTCTTATCTTTGCTTGATAGGTGGTGACATTTTTTTTTTTTTTTTGATATTGGTTTCTACACTTTAGGTTTCCTCCAACTGCTGCTACTGTTAGCTCTTCCCTTCTCTTGGGTATATTAGGTCTCCCAGATACCATATTCAGAGTAAGCATGATATTTTGGGATTTAGTTTATTGAGGTGATGGCATTATTTGCTCATCTTTGGTTTGAATCTAATTACCTTATTTACCTGTAGAATGCTGTGGATATGGCCTTGGCAAATTCAGGGTGTGCTGCTCTGGAAAATCCTGAATTGGTATTGTCTTGTTTTACTAATAAGGTTGGTTTCTCTGAACCTTGATTCTTGTTCAAAAAATCGTAATTTTGAAATATTGGATTGATAATGCAACTGAAATTGATGTAGGCTCTGGTGAATGTTGGAGGTGATTTAGCAAAATTAGTACCTGGCCGTGTATCAACTGAGGTGGATGCACGGTTGGCTTATGATACTCATGGCATTATCAGGAAGGTAACTACTTTGAAGAAAATGATGAAGTTTTCAATTGCTAATTTTTGTATGTTTTAGTAATTCTAGTTCTGACCTATTGCGATGATTGGGTTTTGGTTGATAGTAATTGAATTTATATTTCCATTTTGTTTTTTCACCTTTTAGTTTGTTCTTTTGGAGAATTGTTGGAGTGTATCTTCTTTCTATTTAGTTGCTTACTTCTTGCTGCATTGATGGAAAACTAGTAAATTTGTTTGGCACATTGTTTGCAAAAAAATACAATCTCTTTCACTTATAGGAGGCCAATTTTAGTGCTGACCATTTGGCATCTGTTGCCCACTTCTATCCTATAGGAAATCATGTTCTAATGGACCCTCCTAATTTATTAGATTGGTTGCGTCATGATGTAGTGGGAGTTTTGTATTCCAGAGCCATTCTATTGTAATTGTTTTGGCAGTTGCCACCTTCTCTTTCAAAATAGATAAATACAATCTCTTTGGTCTTTTCTCTTTCTGTAGACATCTGACAAGATTCTTAATTTGTTCTTCATGCTTGATTGATTTTAGAAAAGCTACAATCTTGCAGACATCTCCACAACCTTTCTGTTCAATGTTTGACATTTTGATTTCTGAATCTGTCATCAACTGAGAGCTGTCTATTTGGCATCCTCTTTCCAATTGTTGGTTTAAGTCTACTCATTAATGAATTTTACATTTGCTAATAATTTCTTGGTCCTGAATTCTTCCTATCTGGTTTTACCTGGCCATGAAAGAAACAGAAAATGACCTAATTATTAATTTTTTTTTTAAATTTGAGTCCCCATTGGGACTTTTTTATCACACAACATCCATTGCATTTCTCCATTTGAGCATATCATGCAAGATATATCAGCCAGAGTCTAGGAACTTCAATGATAAAAGATAATCGTCATATCAAAGTCATCCAATACATTTGTGCACACATTTGTAAATGGATGGAAGAGCATTTATTTTTTCTTTACATTTGTAACTCCAAAACTTCAGCAGTCTACTGCTACTAGTTTTTTATTATTATTATTATTTTATTTTTGCTTTACTGTCTTATGTTGGTTCTATATCATGATATGCAGGTCCATGCCTTGCTGAAGTTGTACAATGAAATCAATGTGCCTCCTGAGCGTTTGTTATTCAAAATTCCTGCAACTTGGCAAGTGAGTCCTTGTGCAGACTGTTTAATTTAGCAATTGTAAGAAGTTACTACATGATTCAAGCTGGATAATTTATGGCTCTTTTCACCCCTTTGTCTCACTTGTTCTTTTACCCAGGGAATAGAGGCCTCAAGATTACTGGAATCTGAGGGCATCCAAACTCATGTGACATTTGTTTACAGGTAAATACTGTAAATCTATAATCTGAATGAAACTCAGAAATGGAAGGTATTCATTTAATAAGTCCCTGATAAAAAAGAGCACATCCAAACTCATTAGCTATTTTATGTGCATGTTACATTCTGAATTTTTTGCTCTTTATTTCAAATGTAATAAATATCAGCCAACTATCTACAGAATCAGATGGTTTTTTATTTCTTTCGTATAATTTGGCGGGTAAAAATATTTCATTTTGCACACTACTCACTCAATTGTTGCAAAAGCAATGTATTCTGATGAATAATCTAGTTGAATAGCTAGTGTTAAAAAAATCTATGGGAGAACAATAGATATTGATGCTTCTGGATTTTTGATGGTTTTCCGTGTTTCTCAGCTTTGCTCAAGCTGCAGCTGCAGCCCAAGCTGGTGCTTCAGTTATTCAGATTTTTGTTGGACGCCTAAGGGTACCCGTCCCTCTTCATCAACTAATGAAATATTTTGGCAAGTCTTTACTTTATTGCCATTGTTAATATACATATTTTATCCTTCAGGATTGGGCACGCAACCATTCTGGTGACCCTGAGATAGAAGCTGCTCTGAAAAGAGGAGAGGATCCTGGTTTGGCTTTGGTCAGTCACGGCTTTTTCTTTTCCTGAGTTATACAGTATTAGTGTCACATTCTGGTGGGAATGGTTTTATTTACTCAGCTTGTTAGGCCTTTTTGATCTCATAAGCTAATGCATTACAAAATTCATTTCAAGTTATGATGAATATTCTCTCCTTGCTTGCTTTGGTATCATAGATAGACATCTAGACATGATTTTGTTACCCTTCCCTAGGGACTATTCCAACATTTCTTGTAGTTGAATTCACTAGGGACCATTAGTTATTCATTCAACAGTGATGCCTGCCCGGAGCATTTTGCAGAGAGAAGATTGTGTAAACTCAAAAAATTAAGCTATGTTATCTTTCACACTAGTAAACCTGGAAAATTCTGGGCCAAGCCAATCTCATTTGAGCCTGGGATTTTCATTCCAAAGCATATGCCCATTCCAGTAAGGATATCCAAGCTTGTTTCTTTGGCCAAGCCCAGACAGAGACAGAAAATATGTATTTTGCATATATTTCTACTTCAAACCAGGGTTAATAAAAAGAAATATGTATTCATGTCTATGATCAGGTTTACACGATTCAGTTGTTTAAAGCATTTTGTGAAACAATCTTGACAATAAGAAGTTTAACTGCTTCCATTCAGTCTGTGAAATATAAAATAAATCAAACTTACAACATTAATCTGCTGTGTGCCAAATGCACTGGATCATGTAGGTGAATGGTGAGGATTACATAGAGATTGCAAGAGGAAATATTTTATGAAGGGAAAGTTCCATTCTCTTCATGATGTTTTTTCTATTAGTCTACTTTTCCTATCCAATTACTTCCTTATATGGACAACTTAAGCTTTGAAATGCCAAGATGTGCTAGTTTTTGACCCACTACAATTTCTTTTATTGCAGGTTACAAAAGCTTACAATTACATTCATAAATATGGATACAAGTCAAAGTTGATGGCAGCAGCAGTTCGTAACAAACAGGATTTATTCAGTATTTTGGGGTGTTATGACTCATTTCAGAACTTTTCAAATCATCACATTTTGGCAGCTGAAAATAAACATTAATCTTTTGTTACTTAACAATTTTTGTTGTTTCCATCCTTTTCAGGGTTGACTATATCATTGCACCACTGAAGGTACTGCAATCTCTTAAAGAATCTATCACTGCTCCTGATGAGAAGTACTCTTTTGTTCGGAGATTATCACCTAAATCAGCTGCTGCCTACAATTTCAGTGACGAAGAGGTTTGTTATCTCTCTGTTCTCAATACACTTTTTTCTTTTAGGCATTATGAATTCCAAGTTTGAGTAACTGAGTGATAAGAATGATGTGAACTGTTCTATTTATAAATGGCAAAATTTGCCTTCAAGTTATCCTTTACAGAAGACAATTTTGTTTCCAGTTTCTTTCTGTGCCTCAAAATCTCCCGGAACTTCCAAATAACTTGCTTCTTGATTGGTACCTCTATGACTTTCTGATTGGTTTGTCTCTTTATTCAGCTAGTAAAATGGGACCAGCTAGGCCTCGCATCAGCTATGGGACCTGCAGCAGTTGAGCTTCTAGCTTCTGGTCTGGATGGTTATGTCGATCAGGCAAGACGAGTAGAGGAAATATTCACAAAGATTTGGCCACCACCAAATATGTAAAAATTTTGGTTCCATTTCCGAGCAACATGGCCTTCAGTTCATGGAATAAAAGGAAAATGTAGTTTTTCTTTTCAGTAATTATAAGCTTTTGTAACCTTGAGGCAAACTTGTTTTCATGAAAGTGTTTGGTGTGGCCATGTCAACATGTTCCCATCATATTTGGCCATTTTCACGAGTTGGGTATTC
>CATIWO010013170.1:0-12325 GCA_949673435.1 Macaranga tanarius | reverse complement strand
CTTATGAGAACTAAATGTGTATCTTTGGGATTTTCACATTTAGACTTGAAAGAGTTTCGAGTAATATCAAGTGTTGATATTATTTTCTCATTGCCAATTAGACATGGACCTAGTAAGTCACACCTATAAGGTTCTCACCTTGTCTTCTATATCTTAATCTAATTGTTGATTAAAGAGTTTAATCAAGTAATTAAGATTAAGGGAATTGGATTTTTGCGAAAGAAGTGATCCTAGCATATCATGAAATTTGATTCCACCAAGGATGTATTATTAATTATGCTTAATTAATATTGGATATTAATTAAAGAGTATAATTAATAATATATGCGTTGTTAATTATATGGACTTGGATTAATGGCCCAAGTTGTATGGGCCTAGGCTTGAAAGTATTTTGGCCAAAGATTAATCCATTGTGCAGAGAAAACCCAACAACCATATCTAGGTCCATTGATTTAATGGATTGGGTTTTGGACTAAGTGTTGGCCTAATGGCAAGCCCAAGCCCATTATATTGATGTAGAGATTTGGTTGGTGCATTATACAAGTATAAAGGAGGTATGTATACAAATACATTGGATGTGTTGTCTACTTATCCTTTGGACACTTGTATATGACACTTGTCAAGTGTATATGTATATTAGGTAACAAGTGTCTCGATGATGTCATCAATAATGTCATGTGGTGGGACCACATGATGTCATGGTGATGTCATGGTGATGTCATGCATGATGTCATGATGATGTCATGATGAGGTGGCAATCTCTACACTAATTTTTGTCCTAAGTGTTTTGGTTGATATCCAACTTGATGTTCATCTTCAAGCTTAGAGCTTGGAAGCCATGGCTTTGCCTTTGAACAAAAAGGGAGAGCTAGTTTTTGGTGGAAAAAAACTAAAACCAACCAATCAACCAAATAAAAACAACACAACATCCTTAAGTGTTCTTGCTAGGTAGATTAAATTAGAGCAAGTCTTTTTTGAGGGTCACTTGAGAGGGAACTTGCTTCTAATTGATCTAGGCAAGAAAGGTGACTTGGTGGGAGCTTGGTGTTTCAAGCTAGAGGTCACATACTTGGGTGACTAGGGCATGTAATTCAAGAGTTGAATCATCTACACAAGCCTTGGAGAAACTATTGTTGTCTTCTTTAAACTTAAGGAGTTTGTGAGTTTCTTTGAACTTAAACTCCTATGTGGTTGTGTTTGTATGCTTGATGTGTTTGATTTAACTATGTGTTAATTGCAAATAGGATCTTGGGGATTGGAATTCTTCATTTGATGAAGAGTTATGCAAGTGAAATTTTTGAATTTCACCCTTTTTGGCATGTGCTTTCCGCTGCTCTTATGTTGCATAACTGGTTCCTTTCAAATAAATCCAAAAGAATAGATGGCCTCATCAAAACGATGATTGCAACTCCTTGAAGCTTGCTTTAGACCATAAATTGATCTATGCAACTTGCACACTTTTGAGCTTTCCTCAGATTCAAAACCCTTGGGTTGCTCCATGAAAATGTTTTCCTCATTATAACCATTGAGAAAAGCAGTTTTGACATCCATTTGCCAAACCTCATTATCATAGTGTGCTGCTATTGCTAAAAGAATCAAAATGGATTTAAGTATGGCTACCGGTGAGAAGGTCTCTTCATAATCGATTCCTTCCCTTTGGCGAAACCCTTTCACCACCAGTCGTGCTTTATAGGTATCAACCTTTTCATCTGTGCCAATCTTTCTCTTGAAGATCCATTTACACCCAATGGGAATCACCCCTTCAGGTGGATCAACAAGTGACCAGACTTGGTTCACATACATGGAATGCATTTCGGTTCTCATAGCCTCAAGCCATCTCGAAGAGTCTTTATCCAATAAAGCTTCTTCAAATGTAGTAGGATCATTAACATGAATGCTTTCTTCATTAACATGCAACTCTTGCATATCATGAAGAAAACTGTATCTCACAGGTGGATAAGATACCCTACTAGACTTTCAAGGAGTTAGTGTGTTGACATTGTTAATTGGAATAGGCTCCTTAGGTTGATCAATTCCCATTTGATTATTTTGTTAATGACTTCTCATCTAACATTATTTTCCTTTCTTTGCCTCCTTTTTTGAGAAACTCTTTCTCGAGAAAGACAACATCTCTACTAATAAAAATAAGTTGTTTAGCAGGAAGATAAAAGCAAAATCCTAAACAATCTTTAGGATATCCAACAAATCTTTAATAGATTTCACATCCAACTTGTCCGATTTTAATCTTTTGATAAAAGTCGGACATCCCCAAATCTTAACATGCTTAAGTCTTGGTTTTCTACCATACCATATCTCATACGGTGTAGTAGAAACGGACTTGGATGGGACCTGATTAAGAATGTACGAGGCATTCTGGAGTGCAAAACCCCACAGTGAAATGGGAAGGTCAGTGTAACTCATCATAGACTGTACCATATCTAATAGGGTACGATTCCTCCTTTCCGATACACCATTTAGTTGTGGCATTCCAGGAGGTATGAGTTGAGATACAATGCCATGTTCTTTAAGAGAATGAATAAACTTGGTACTTAAGTATTCACCTCCTCGATTCAATCAAAAAGTTTTAATACTTTTCCCAGTTTGGTTCTTTGCTTGGGCTTTGAATTCCTTGAACCTTTCAAAGGATTCACTTTTATGTTTCATAACAAATAAGTGCCCATACCTCGATAGATCATCTATAAAGGTAATAAAATAGACGAACCCTCCTCTAACGATTTCACTAAATGGCCCACACACATCACTATGTATGATTTCCAACAAATCATTAGCTCATGCCATTTCTCCAATAAATGGTGATCTTGTCATCTTGCCCTGAAGACAAGCCTCACAAGTTGAATTGGATGCGGATTCCAGATTGCTCAAGATTTCCATCCTTTCCAACTTTATGATCCTATCCTCTGCAATGTGACATAATCTCAAATGCCAAAGTTATTTGGAGTTAGAGGCAATTTCTATTAACATTGTATTTGCATTAGCATTACTCACATTAAATTAAGGCACATTGTCATTAGATATATTATCAACATAATATAAACCTTGTATTAAATAACCCATGCCAACCATTTCATTTCCAAAATATATGTTACAAATATTGTTTTTGAAATGAAACTCATAATTTTTCTAGTCAAACTAGATACAGAAATTATGTTCTTATAAGCATTAGGTACATATAATACACTATCTAACAATAAAACATGATCATAGAGATCAATGGAATTCGATCCTATAGCTTTGGCAGCAACACTTGCTCCATTTCCAAGCCTCAAGGTCACTTCCCCAGGCCTCAGCCTTCTCTCATTTTCCAGATCCTGCATGGATGAAGAAATGTGAGAACTAGCACCGGTATCCAATACCCATGCTCTAGATGAGCTGTCAGAACATTTAGAAGAAAATAAAGTACAGAAAGTGTCACCTTCCCCTTGCTTGCCCTTTCCCTTTATCTTGAGAGACTCTAGGAGCCTAGGACAATTCTGCTTCCAGTGTCCTTCACCATTGCAGTGGAAACACTTTCCCTTGCCCGGGTCTTCCCTCACTATCACCTTGCCTTTGTTCTTGGCCACCCCACCTGTAGGCTTGACAACACTTGTCTTGCCTTTGTTCTTTTTCTTCTTATTGCCTTTCTTCTTAGTCCCACTAGAAGAAGCAACAAGAGCCACTTCCTTTTCCTTAATCCCTTGGATAGCCTTTTTGGTCGTCGTAAGGATATTTAGAAGCACCGCAAACATACACCCAATTTTCAACACAACCTTTAATCAATAATTATTCACTTAATTGTCTCTCAACTAACTAAGAAATCAATAGGTCATTACCATTTCCTACAGAACCTATCTCTCAATCAAGCCCATAGTGTTGATTCAATTCTAGGTTGATCAGTCCTAAAACGACATTAAGCACAACAACAACTAATGAATTAAATCTAGTAACCTAACATAATCACAATAAGCATATGGTCAATTCAGAATAAGAACCCTAGAAAAGATCTAGCTACTCATGTTGAAGAGAAAAGAAAATAAATAAGAAATGAAAATAATTCTGAATATAATTAAATAAATAAAAGAGTGATACAAGAAAAACCCCTTTTCAATGATGTCAAAAAGCCTTGCTCTTCTAACTTCAAGCCAAGTATCACTTCTACTATGAACTAAACAAATGAAAATGTATTCTGAAAATAAAAACTAGAATAAAAACATGAACAAGAGTAGAATTCAAAAACAAGAACAACCCTTAAATGAACATGAAATGGTCCTATTTATAGACCTAAAGACCTAGTAAGAAAGGTAATCTAACCCCTCTCAAACTCTATCTAATCAAAAATTAAAAGATAAGCCCCTTGCTATCTAATCTTCAGCTGAGAATTCTCATCTCGTGGGCTGCCACATAAGTCAAGCATGGGTGCGCAAGAAAATGGCATGGCTGCGCAAGAAACAACTTATGGCTTAGCTTTGTATCTGGCATGGCCGTTCTCGATTTTGGCATGGCCGTGCCACTCTGTAACTTAGCATAAACAACTCTCAGGCATGGTCATGCAACAAATGAGCACGAACATGCTCATCCCAAATGTAGATAAGTCTTTATCTTGAGTCTTTAGCCTATCCAAACTCCAAGGATTGATCTAATCTTCATCCCAATGCATTCTACAATACAAAATATAAAAGAAATTATCTAAAAATAAATAAATCCTACTAATTAAGATAAAATAACAAAACTAACTAAATTAACTAAAAACTAACTAACTAATGCAACTACTAAGCCTAAAATACAATAAAATAGAGTGATTAAAACAAGTGTTTTTCACACTCATCATGGTGAATTTATCAACCCGAATGGCATAACTAAAAACTCAAAGTGCCCATATCGGGTTCTAAATGCCATCTTTGGAATAGAACTTTCCGTTACTCAAAGTTGCGAATAACCAGATCTTAAATCAATCTTTGAAAATACCAAATCATCCTTTAACTGGTCAAACAAATTGTCAATTTTAGGTAATGGATATTTATTCTTCACTGTGATTCTATTCAATTGCCTGTAGTCGATACACAATCTTATACTTCCATCTTTCTTTCTTACAAACAACACCGATGCTCCCCACGGTGAAATACTTGGCCTTAAAAACCCCTTTTCTAGTAGTTCCTCTAATTAATTCTTCAATTCTTTCAAATCTAGTGGTGACATCTAATAAGGTACAATTGATATTGGTGTAGTTCCCGGTAGAGTCTCAATCTCAAAATCTACTTCTCGATGTGGTGGCAAACCCAACAATTCATCTAAAAATACATTCAAAAAATCTCTAACAATTGGTATATCAGTTATTCCCGGACTAATTCTTGTTGTATCAATAATGCTAGCCAAAAATGCTTCACACCCATCTCTAATCAATTGGAAAGCTGTTGTAGCAGAAATAAGATAAGTAGGAATAGTCTTTCTCTCTCCTACCAATACCATTTTCCTTTGCCCCAAAATCTCTATGATTACCTCCTTTGTATGGTAATTTACAATAGAATGGTATCTAGACAACCAATCCATCCCCAAATTCACATTAAACTCTTCTAATTTGATGACTACTAAATCCGCATACAAAGTCATATCATCAATTACTATAGGGCATAATCTAACAACCCTATTCAAAACTACTATACCCCCGGCCAATATAGATACATAAATGTCATGCTCTAATAATTTAATAGTACTATGAACTCTTAATGCAAATTCATCTGATAGAAAAGAGCATGTGGATCCAAGATCTATTAACACAAATGCATCAAGTTCAAGGATAGTATAGGTACCCGTTACTACATCTGATACATTATGAGCTTGTTGTCTAGTTATGGCATACACTCTTGCTTGGCTCGGGTTCTGACCAATGGATTTGGTCGGTGTTGAAGTACTCGCTCCACTTCCTCTTGCATGACCTCTACCTCTATTTTTTTATGAAAAATTTTCTCCAGCACTACTTTGTATTGACATTTGAGAGCCTCTAACTTCCATCTTCATTAGGCATCCCCTCATAAAATGAGCCGGTTGGTTGCAATGGTAGCACACACTAGGTTTTGGACCCCAACACTCCCCGGAATGGACTCTACCACACTTGTTACATATAGGAGTTGACATGTCACTTATGAATCTCCCTCTAGTAATATTTCTTCGTATATCCACTCTTCCACTCCTTCTAGTGTATGTGCTTCTGGAAGATTAACTAGGTTGAGTAAACCATCATCCTTTAAAATTCCCTCGTTGAAATCAAGCACCCCTGAAAGATGATCCACCACTGGTTCTTGTTGAAGTGGTAAATGCACTAGTAACTCTTCTCCTTTTAGCATCTAATTCATTCCTCTCCAATATGGTTTTTGCAGTTCTAAGGGTGGTCTCTAATAGATCCCTATAGGTTGGAAGGTAATTGTTATCCTTTCCCAGAGTTCAAGATTCAGACCTCTTTCAAATTTATCTCTCTTTAGCTCATCAGTTGCCACTTCTTTAGGAGCGTATTTGGAGAATTTGACAAACTGAACCTCATATTCAGTGACTGATAATTCATATTACTTCAAGTTGAGAAACTCCAACTTCTTTCTAGCTTTATAAACAATTGGCATATATTTATCAATGAACTCCTTTAAGAAATCAGCCCAAGTCAATGTCTTTGGTACATTTCTACTTTCAGGCACTGTCTCCCACCAGTCTAATGCATCTTGCTTAAATGAAGATGCCACGTAGCTCACTTTCTTCTCCGTCATAAACTCAATTTGATTCAACACCATTTTTGTATTTCTTAACCACTCTTTTGCCACCATTGGATTGGTGGTTCCCACAAAAACTTTTGCGCCTCGCTTCCTAATCTTTTTATAATGATCATCTAGTGGACTATCTGCTGGTTTTTAGGTTGCCTCCTTCATAATCTGAATAAATTCGTGCATAAATGGAGGATATACAGCTTGTGCAAGAGGGGGTTAAGGTTGTACTTGTGCAGGTGCACCAATAGAATGCCTTGATGACTGACCATGCACAGACTCTTATGACTCTTCTGGGCTGATATACAGAGCTAGTGGTCCTTCCATCCTGACATATGCAACACACTATCACTATTGGTCACCTAAGACTTATGCATAAAATGTTATGCCATGCATGCATTAAGTAATCCTATCCTAAGGGAATCTAATTCCTGCTCTGATACCACTAAATATAACACTTAAAAATAGAAAAACCAATATGTGGCTACTAACACACAAGCATACATAGCATAATCAATAATACATATGGCATAAGAAAAGCTTTTAATTAACAAGGTACTTTATATATATACCGTAAATGTACATACATATTCAGTATTATACATATACTTGACTAATATTACTCAAGAGTACTAAACATAAAGCTACAATGTACACAAAAGTGCTAAAATGATATGTAGGAGGAAGGTCAGGTATACCACAACTCGATTAGGCCTACCTAAAGACTCAGACACAAGCTTCAAGCCCTTAACCTAAGTCAAGTCCTGAAAATATTCAACAGCAAAGGGGTGAGCTTGCAACTCAATAAGCAACTATGAATACATGCAATAAATAAAACTTTTCAAGAAGTAATTAAGAGAAAATTTAACCCAATTAACTAAAAATGTGGACTACACGGGTGTGTCTCTCCTCGTGTAGTCTTCTGAACAAAAATTCACAGTTAGGACACGGTCTATAACACGGCCATATTTCGACCCGTGTACCTCACTGTCCAAATTTCCATATATAAACATAGCTAAGGACTTTCCATGTCTCTGCCCATATAGCTCTCTGTCAAACATTTAACATATATACATGGCCAAGGACACGCCCGTGTCTTTTCCCGTGTATCTCACTGGACAAAATTGCTACCTTAAACACGCTCGTGTCTAAACACACGGTCTGAGATATGCCCATGTCTCGGCCTATATTCTCAACCTGAAAATCGTATATACAATACTCCAAATACATTCGCAACTATTCAACACTTCAATACTTTCGACAATATCTAGCACAAACATATAGATGTGTATAACTACACATCAACAACAACCATAATCCTTTTCCCATTTCAAACAATCCAATTCAAGTTTACATATGTATAAACATAATGCAATAATGCATGTAAATCCAAGTTAGTTATCCATATAACGTTTCCTCACACAAAACCTCACATTTAGCCTCACTGGCTATTTTCCTCACAATTCATTTTCATTCAAATGGCCATTAGTGCCAAAAACTTGATTGATGTTCTGCAAGCACACAAATCACTCAAGTAATATAGTGATAAGTAGAGTATCATTCCCATAGGATTAGTTGTTGATTACTATTTTACTTTGTTAATTATTAATCTAAACAAAATAATTAAAGTTTGAAATTAAAAACTTAACTAAATTTCAAATGAAAAGCCTAAATTAAACTAAAGATTTAAACAAAATTAAATCAATGCAAACAAACACTCAATATGAATGCATATACTAGAATATCACCTTTTACTTGGTTTAAATATCAATTCATTAACTAATTACTTTAACCTAATTTGAATTATGCATATGATACTCATCAACTAATGTACTTATAACTCTCTCCCAAGCAATTATAAGTTTTTTTAATTAATTCAACTATTAATTATAACTTATGGACTCTCGCCTCACTAAGCATAATCTAACAAATCATTAACTAAACTTAAGCTTAATGATGAACCATGCAATATTGATAATTAAAAGGTTTTTCAACTCAATTAACATCAATTGATTTTATTTTAGATCCTAAACATTAATCACCTCTTAATCTCATACCACTTATCAAAATATTCAACATAAACAACAAGCACAAAACATGCATCACCTCCTAATTTCAACATAC
The DNA here is from genome assembly GCA_949673435.1 of Macaranga tanarius. NCBI lineage: Eukaryota > Viridiplantae > Streptophyta > Magnoliopsida > Malpighiales > Euphorbiaceae > Macaranga > Macaranga tanarius. The sequence goes on along the minus strand of CATIWO010013170.1, from coordinate 3,458 downwards.
TTTAACCACAACCAATAGTTGAACATGATTAAACATAAGAATAAAATCCATATGAAAGAAATCAACTTAGATTAAAGTAAAAAGTAAGAGTTAATACATCCCCACGCTACTTAGATCCATCCTTGTACATAATGAAGAATCTAGCCTGGGAATGACATCATTATAAAAGCAAAACTCATAGAAATCATGGTAAACATATCAGAGAAAATCAAAGAAGAAGAGATAAACCTCCTAAACTTAAAAACCCTTCAAACGCTTGACTCCACAAGCAATAATTTTAAAATAAACTAGTAAAATGAATACAAAGAATGATACGAATTCTAAATGAGAAATGTTTATTTGAGTATGAATTTGGGTTATTTCTTAATTAGTTTTAGGTGATTAATGTATGTAAATTAGGTTAGAATTAGTTAAATTATATTTACTGAGGTCTTACTAGGTTATTAATTAGAAGTAATTTAGGAGTAGTCTTATAATTTAGTAATTAAATTCATATAGAATTGGGATTTATTTTCTTAAGATTTTAGGGTTAGGTTTAATTTGTAGAATTATAGTTGCATTTTATGTCTTTTTCTTCGTTTTGTAAGGTTAAGGATCATGGAAGTTGATTTAGAAAAGGATTGGAGATTAAAGAAGTTTAAATTAAGTGAGGATTAAGTTGATGGCATGTAACACGATCGTGTTATAATCTGGCAAGGTCATGTCCAATGTGGAGAGATTGAGTATGAAGTAGGCTAAGTATAATACGGCCATATGGGGATCAGTGGAATAGAAGATGGATGTAACATGATTGTGTTAATCATTGATAAGGCCATGTTTGAAGCTCCTAAGTCGTACCTAAACCAGAAGAGTGCAACACGACCGTGTGGGATTCGAATAGCGCTGTATCATAATAGACTAAAATAGACCCGAAGACTGATAGAGTCGTGTTACATAGTCCGAATTCAATTAGGACATAAATTCTCAAGGCTAATATGAATCAAATTTGCATAGAGGGACATCACCACTGTATAAAGACACCAAAGGGAAAAGAAAAGGCATATTATCATTTAATTAGTTATTACTATTTATAATTTTGCATCCAAGAGTTTGTATTCAAGATCTAGCTTAAGACATTTAGCAAGTAAGAAGTTTAAAGGCAATATTAGAGGGTTTCTCATCTCTTATTTTTCTTATTTCCCTGAGTTAATTATGAGAATGTTTATGATTTTTGCTCTTGTAATCATGACATGTTTAGGCTAGATTTTCATTATATGCTAGGATGGATCTAAGTAGCTTAGGGATGTATTAACTCTTATTCTTTGCTTTAATTTAAGTTGATTTCTTACATATAAGTTTTATTATTGCACTTAGTTATATTCAACTATGGGTTATGATTAAAGTATGTCGAGATTGAGAGGAGATGTAAGCTTTGTATTTTGTTGTTTATGTTGAATATTTATATAAGTATTATGAGACAAAAAGGTGATTAATGTTTAGCATCTAGAATAAAATCTATTAACATTAATTGAGTTAAGAGACCTTTTAGTTGTTAATATTGCATGATTCATTGTTGAGCTTAAGTTTAATTAATAATTTGGTAGATTATGCTTAGCGAGGTGAGAATCCATAAGATATAACTAATAATTGAGTTAATTAAATAATTTATAATTGCTCGAGAGAGATTTATAAGTACATTAGTTGATGAGCATTATATGCATAAATTAAACTTAGGTTAAAATGTTCTATTAATGATTTAATATATGAACTAAGTGAAAGGTGAAATTCTAGTATATGCATTCATTCATTGGTTATTTATATTGTTTTAAACATTAGATTTAGTTTTAGGTTAAATTCGATTATAATCTAATTTCAAACTTCAAACTTAATTTGATTTGTTTAGATAAATAATTAACTAAGTGAAATGTTACTTAACAACTAATCCTTGTGGGAATGATACTTTACTTATTTATTATATTACTTTAGCGATCCGTGTGATTGCGTCTTCAATGTGTATGATGATGATTTCCACGCCCTTTGGCCCTCCTTATATAAGCATAGCTTGTCTTGATTGAATTAAAAGTGGATTTGGTCTTCAAAAGTTAAATCCAAGTCAAATTTAGATTGTTGTCCATTTTTGTACATGTCAAATGCCTTTACTGAGAATTTAGCCCCTGAAGAAGATCAAATTAGCTATGGATTTCTTCAGTAAAGTTTTAGCCTTTTGTTTTAGCTTTCCATACAAAAAGCTCAAGAAGACTAATATCTTTATAAACAATACATATATAATTCTTAATATTAATACAAGTCTCTACATACATTTTTCTCCACTTCTCTATAGGTAAGTTCTATAATCTCTTATAATGTGGACTAAAATAAATGAAAAATTCTTAATATTAATACTGTACTCTATTGTAATAATTCCTAGTAGTTACATGTTTGATGAACTATCATTAGGCATACTGAACTAGAATTGAAAAACTGAAGCCCGAGCAAATTTCAATTTATAACTCAGAAAAAAATGTATAAATTTCAAACATAGAAAGTAGAAGAGCTAAACAGATACATCTTCTCTACCACGAAGCCTTTGCAATACCAATAGTCTCGATGGTTTAACCTTTCTATATTATTGTGCATGTGCTTACAATCTATCCCTTGCACACACCCACAAAAGAAAAAACAACAAAAACCTTGAATTAACCATCCTCGATTCTTACAATAATAATAATAATGATAAAAAATAGACTAGAACCTAAAAAAATATTTATGGAAATTTAAAGAGAGTAAAATTGTAACATCCGTGTCCTGGAACCGGATTACTGTTGCTTAATGTAAATTAAGAATGTTATTACTGTTGTTAATTAACATTGGTGATTTAAGATTTGTTGCCACTATTATGAGTAAATGATTTAGAGTTTGATTATTTAGTAATTAAGTCAATAATTGATATCGAATAAGCTTGTGGAATGGAATTAAGGTTGATAAGAGATTCTATTGTTTTAGTTTTAAGATAAAAGAATCGACAGTATTAGATGAAGTTTATAAGGATGGAATTGAAAGAAAAGAAAGAAGAGGGGTTAAGAAGAAAGAAATGATTGGATAAGAATAAGAAAAGGATAAGAAGAAGAAGAAGGAAAAGGTATTTGCAGAAGAAGGAAAGAACGGGAGAGAAGAAAAGAGAAGAGAAAAGAAAAAGAGAAGGAAAAAGGAAAAGAAAGAAGAAGCTTGTGTTCTGAATTCAAGAAAGCAAACCTCAGCAAAAATTTGACGGAATCAGCAGGAGAAAACAGTGAGTGGCTCAATCTTTTCCCTTGCTCTGTTTTCTTTTGTTATTGGATTTGATTTTTGAGGAAAAATGTGAATTTGAGTTGGATAAATAAATTTTCTTTTATCCATAACTATTTAGGTAGTTCTGAGAGTGTCTAAGCATGTATTTAACTTGTTTATAAGGTGCTATGTGATCAGATGATGAGATTTTT
>CATIWO010013131.1:0-15748 GCA_949673435.1 Macaranga tanarius | reverse complement strand
AGTTTATTCAGACATATAGATCATAGCCTACAGGTGCATCCATATCATGAATCTTCCGACTATACAAGAGATAAAAGCAAAACAAATTTAGAATAAAGAGACAAACCTCGTCATATCCAGTAAGCCAAACACGAGGAGTTTGATAATATTTATCATACCTGAAAATTTAAGGGTCAAAAAATATACTAGAATGGGCAAGAAAATACCAGAGATTTTTAAAAAATCACAAATAGACACACACACTTCTCTACAAGCTTTAGTGGGATTTGAAAGTATGTATGATGATCAGTTCACAACAACGACAATTCATGACATTGAGAATTCAAAACAAAAAGGTTTTAAGAATATTAATGCTCTAGGAACTGCAAACTCCAAAATTCACAAGTAATTGTAGGATCAGTGTTTATCTTACGTAATGCTGACATCATAGGTACGAGTACGCAGAATATTATCATCATCAGGTTCATGAGCTACAAGATAAGTAGACTGAAGTGTTGCCTGCATCAAGTAGAAGAGGAATTCTCAGATGTTTCATCTTTTTAGCAGGAACTCAAATAAAGGTTTCAAGAGCAAAAAATTACAGGATCTGATTCAACTAGATTGTCAGGGTCTTCATAGTCTGCCATGTCCGGAATATCTTCTTCCTCTTCACCCCCAAAGTATGAGGGTATTGATTGAATTTGATTTTTCTTGCTGATCTCTAGGGACTCCATTGACGGCACATTCTCATCCTCATCACCTGTAGATTCTACAAGAGACGTGGAACATACAGTCAAAAGACTAAACATAAATTACAAGATATCCATATCTGGTAAGTAATGTACCTTTTGGTTTCCCATGAGTTGCCAGCCAGCCATCATTATCCTCATTATCAAGTAGAACTTCACCTCCACCAGCTTCGTATTCTTCTTCAACGGATGCAGCTCTCCGTAGACACGGAACTACAAGGAAGTTAAAATCTCAGTCAAGAACTTACTGTGGATCATATTCAGAACAATAAAACTTTAAATTTCCTTCATAATTTTACTTCTAGATATATGCTAACAATCATGAAAATTCCCATAAATAAGGTAACTTAACAGAAATCAATACAGACAAAACATTGCATCACTTACCATTCCGAGTGATCAAAAACTGTTTCTCCGGAGGCAAATAAGGCTTTCTCTTGCTTGGCTCACCTGATTCCCTGTTAATAATAGTCAATGCCATTCGCTTAAAGATCAATACTTTAGAACCATAAGCTATCAATTTCAACTGCTAATTAAGTATCAATCCCGACAACAACAACAACAAATTATTGGACAGATGCAGATTGCATTAGCCAAAAGAAAGGGCAAAATTGGGAAATTGAAAACAGTAAGAAAAGGAATAAGCGGCAAATTACCATGACCAGGTAGGGCATTTAGCGACGAGATTATCGCCGGCGAGAATAAATTCGCTGACACTAAGAACGCCTTTCTCTTTAAAAGCAGAAACCGTTCTCGGCCCTGTTATTCTCTCTACTGTCCCTTTGAATGCTTCGTGAAGCTTCTGTGACAACACCATCTCTCAATTTTATTTAATTAAATAACACAATTGAGTTCAAGCAAACCCTAGAAATTGCAGAGATTGGGAGAGAGGACCGAAGAGAAGGGCGTGTTTGTCAAGTTAATTACTTTGCAGGAATTATGGCTTTCCTCGTTTGATTTATTTTTTCTATACTCAATTGAAATCTCAGCCGTTAAATACTGCGAATATACTTTGATCAGTCTAAAATTCAAATAAGTCCCTGAACTAAGCAGTAAAATGCAAATAAGTCCCTAAAAGACTCCTGCCACGATTTTCGCTACAGAAAGTTGAGACTCACATTCGAATAAGAAGTGTGAGCGTACTGAAAACTGACGCTGCCTTTGAAATATCTGCCAGGATTCAAGATTCATGCATCCCCAGGATTTTATAGGCAAATCTCCAACTTCTAGTAAAACAGTAAACAGTACGGACATGGTGAAATTTTTCTCAACGAACTAAAGGGTACTGAATATTGCTAATTTTGGAGGGTTATGGTAGCCAGCATTGGTGCTAAATGTGAATGGGGTGTTAAAGCATTCATGCCAAACAATAAGAAAAATAGAAGCATATGAATATTGGAATAGACTGTGGATTTCTTTACTTCAATCAGGCAATTTTCATGTTACGGTCCAGACAAATCCAAGCTTTGCATATATTCTGAATGAATTTTCATTTAAATGGTTCATAGGTTGGTTTAGTTGTCTGACACATTAATGAGAATCTAAGCATTAACGCATATGTAACATAAATTTGACTTGACAGGTTATACAGATAAGCAGCAAACCTTCCTGCATTCCTGCCTATTGCTGCCCAGCAGCTTATATATTAACAATCTCATGTTTCTCGTGGTTGACCTTCTTGTAACATAGAATATCCCAGCTGTGGTGCTGACCCTCAAATTAATTAACTTCATTGACTTCACATTAAGTTGCACTTAATTAATAGTTCATACAGCTGTATACATACTTGTTTTTGATAATTAATTAAGTGTAAACTCATTAAAGTACGAACCTTGTGAACTATATATAGTAATGTCTCTAATCAAAAGAACAACCAATTCAACTAAAAAAAAAAAAACTAACTCATTTAGCAAGTAATGCCTGAATCCATTACTTCTATACAACTTCCAGTGTTTGACATCTCTCAACCCTTGAGCCCATCCTCCCTTTCTTCTCTATCTCAAGCTTGCGAAGAATGGGGTTTCTTCCATATTATCAACCATGGAGTTTCCAAAGATCTTTACAGGAAACTCTATACTCTTTCAGATCGTCTCTTCAACCTGCCTTACGAGTCGAAGATCAAGGTTGGCCCTTCATCATCTCTCAAAACCTACACACCCCATTTCATTGCATCTCCATTCTTTGAAAGTCTCCGTGTCTCTGGACCTGACTTCTTTACTTCTGCACAGACTTCTTCCCAAGCTCTCTTCCATAACTCAAATCCTGAATTCAGGTAAATTACATGTAACTCTGTCAATTAGAAATGTTTCTACATAGCCCATTTGTGTGTGCATACCTTGTAATACACAGAGTAGCTCAGGTTAAAATCCTGACCACCTTTTTTGTTTTCTTTGATCTGCTTGTTAATTTGTGTTTACTATGCCAGTGATACAATGAGAGAATACGGGAACAAGATGTCTGAGCTATCAAAAATAATAGTTAAAGCAGTACTAATGAGCATGAAAATGGATTTTGCAAAGAAATTTTATGAATCAAATTTCGAGAACTGCCATGGATACCTCAGAATAAACAAGTATTCACCACCAGGAAGTACAGCAGAAGAAGTTGAAGGCCTAGGAATGCACACTGACATGAGCTGCGTGACGATTGTATGTCAAGATGAAACTGGAGGGCTTCAGGTAAGATCTAAGGAAGGAAAATGGATGGACATAAACCCATGTGAAGATACTCTAGTTGTTAACATTGGAGACTTATTGCACGCATGGAGCAATGGGAAGCTGAGGTCATCAGAGCATAGAGTAATTTTAAAAAGATGTGTTAATAGATTTTCTGTGGCTTTCTTCTGGTGCTTCGAGGATGAGAAAGTTATTGTAGCACCAAATGAAGTGGTTGGAGAAGGAAATTTTAGGATGTACAAGCCATTTACCTGTAGGGATTATTTAAAGTTTAGAGAAAGTAGTGAGAAAGGCAAGTTTGAAAAGGTTGGGTTCACTGTTAATGATTTTGCAGGAAATGTGTAATTGGGTACAATTAAACATTGATGGAAATTAATTAGCTACTCATGGAAGATTTAATTAATTCTTCTTTTTTTTGTTCTTCTCTAGCTGACATTCATTTGGCTGTGAGTGTGCTTGGTTTGAGATTTTAAGAATAAAAGGTATCTTTTAATTATGAGATTTCACTCGGGGTCTAAATTTAGGACAATTCTTCATATCCCAATTCATTTCTTTGTATCCTGTTTCACGTAATTTCTTTTCAGAAAAAAAAAAAAAAAAAAAAGACCCTAGTTTCCTACATCCATTGTTGTAAATTAAAATTTGGTGTCATGTTAGATAATAAAAAAATTTTAATAAAAAGCAACATTTTTCTGATTAATCGCAAAACATTGACAAAATGGGAAAAATTATCATTTAATCTGGTAATTGACCATATTACATTATGGAAAATTCTATTCTATTCTATTATATAATATATGTTTTGCTTGGGCACCACAAATGTCATAAAAAAAAATATTTATCTAATCAAGAAAATAAATTAAAATTGATGGCTTTTGCTTTTTGGCTAAATTACATCTCATCTTAACTCCCTTTTGCTAATTATGTATCCATTCTATTAGATTAATTTATGAGCAAATCAGCTGGGGTTTTTCCCTTTTCTTTTTTTCCTTTTGTTTGTCTGCTAATGGCATTTTGTTGAGAGAATGTGTGTATTTCAAAGGAGCTATGTATAGATTACACAAGAATAAAACATCTACTGATATTTCTAGCTGATGATGAAGTGACCGCCGGTGCTCGAGCTCAGGCAATTGAGCTGCCGTGAGATTAATGTAAGTGGACGCACAGGAGTGAATTGTGGTGGCTTTTGTTTTGCTGCGACTGATGGTGTAAATATACACATTTGAGAGCTAATTATTGACCAATGTTTAGCAGTGTTGATGGGAAACAACAATGGCTGTTGAACTTGAAGCAAAGTTTCCACTGCAGTATAAAGCCTGCGAGTGCATGTGTGTGGAATTGGCTACTTAACACCTCAATTTTTGCACAAGTCTGATGATCTTCAAACAAAATATAGCCAAGAAAATGGGAGAACTGGAAGGCCACCATGCAATTAATAAAACAAGATCATAACTATTTTTATAACAAAATAATGATTGTATATCTCCTTGTATGGTACACATCGTATTTTGCCCTTTTACTATTTTTTCCATATCAAAGGAGGCAATAATCAGCTAAGCATAATGTGTTTATAAAAAGAACCTATCATGTGCTGTAGGATATATATTGAGTTTCATATATGTGTATATATATACTTGAATTTATTCTGTAAACTGATACCAAAATGTAAATTTTGGGATAATTAATACTGTTCAACCCTTTTAGATTTAGCAGCTGAGTCTGGGTTGGAATTAGCAAGAGCCAACCATGTCCCAGCTCCAACTGACAAGCATGAGGACGTGGTTGAAGAGGCAGAGCAACATCTTGTTAGTTTTCCTTGATCATCCCCTTCCCATTGGCTCATCTCTTTCTTTGCAGGTCCCAACTGTACAAAAATATGAAAAGAGATCATGTTGATTTCAACTTTAGCTGGTCAACTCAAGGTCAAAAGTAACAAAAATAACGAAAGTTAATTAATGGAACTGAGATGTCTACGGTACATACATTTGGCGTTGCAGGAGCGGGGGTCACAGGATGATAGTTTCTTCTTTGGTAGGTGACAGGATAGGAAGAGGTCTGACCATGAGATTGAGACCCACATAATCCGTTGTCGTTTTGGTTGCTAGGAGGCTCATTGAGATTGAGGTTGATCAGAGAGGTTTTGTTTTTGGTGGCGGTGCCAGACCCAGTGGTAGAAATAGTACTAATGCTACTATTCTGATGATACTGAGTTGTGCTGTGTGTGATCTCCATAGGAGTTGTTCTGGTGGTAGCTGAGGATATAACATTAATGGTGACAGGCTTTTTTTCAGCTAATGGTTTCATAGGTGGGGAAGTAGGCGTGAGACAGTGGGAAAGAAGAGTAGAGGGGACATGGGTTTGTGTTGCTGACGTGGAGGAGGCAGAGGGTGGTGTTGGGACTGAAAAGAGATCTTCAAGTTGGACCACAACCTGAGAAGATGTTATGCCCTTGTTTGGCCACAAGAAAGTCCCTTGGGGCTTGCATATCCTGAAACCACTCTTTAGCCTTTCTATTTTTGATGCCTTGTCCTCAGTTGGTGCTGGTGACTTTGTTGTTGGTGGTGCCTTTTCGCTTCCTGTTTTAATGTGTTCTTGTCCCGATACCCTTAATTGTTTCGCTTCTACTTTCTTCTGTTTCACTGTTTCTGATATCACTGATTCTGGTAAACCCATTAATGCTGGTTTCTCAGATGATTTTGTACTGTTTGCTTCTTCCATTGTTGTTTTAAGCTTTCCCAGTTCTTCCTGCATTAATTACAAGCTATTGATGTCTTGAATATCATAATTATATAATCACATTATTAAATGCACCACAGAACACTCATTCAGTTAACAATGTCATTTATAACCAAGGTAATGATAGAGTAGATTGAATCATTTAACATTCAGTTAACATTAATGTCATTTATAATCACAGGAATGCATCAGATCTATTATAACCAAGAGTGAGCAAAATTGGTAAACAAGAATCCTGGAAGTCATTCATCAATCAGCATTTATGGAACTATTTTAATTATACCTCCATTCCGCACAAATATTGTGAAATCTCCAGCAATTGTTCCTCAATCTTAGCCTTCTTATTCACCAAATCAATATACATTTCCTAGAAAACAAACAAAAACATAAATATATGGTTAAGTGAAGAATTTGGCTCTGTCAATATTTGGTCCAAGTATTAGATATACCTTTAATGGGATTATCAAGTTATCAATGCGCCCTATGTTGTGACTAGCTACAGAAGAAATTGGGATGGCCACAATAGGCAGTTCTTCCTCATTCTTCTTGGATAATAGCTCCTCTATGTTCCTGCTCACCAAAGCAAATTATCAAATGTCAGTTTGAACAAACAATGTAATTAAAAAAGGCACTTGATCACAATATGAAAGTTCTTTTATTACCTTTTGATTTTAGCAATTTCTTGCTTTAGCTCCTTAATCTCCCTAGCACAAGTAGGATCCTGAGTAGGGTTATCACCAGGATTCCATCCCGGTGGTGGAGTCCAATAAGGGTCCTGAACCCCAGCTTCCCTTCTAATATCATTCAAATCAGCTTTCTCCAACCAATACTCCATTGCGCCTTCTGCATTATGCCTTCTTCTAAACCTCTCTTCACCACCAGGTGCCACTTTCCCTGCCATGTGCTTCAACAAATGGTCTAAAAGACCCGTATCTCCAATCAATTTCCTTGCTTGAGTTCTCAGTTCTGGCCTTAAAATTGGTTTCGCAAACACTGCATTTTGCTCTTTCATTATTTTCAACATGTTCACCTCAGCCGAATGGTACCTTCAATCACACGTCCATACCCACAAATTAACACAGTCACATTTATCAAAAAAAAAAAAAAAAGAAGAACCAATTAATTAAACTAACTGCTAAAAATGAAGGGACCACGTCATGTTAATCAATTACCTCTCAGCAGACCATCTATCAATGGAATTCTTTAAAACCTTGTGTTTTTTCCCCTTGTAAACAACAATCTGATTGCTCTTTTCTTGCTTTGTCCTTTTACAAATCTTCTTCTTCTTCTTCTCGTTCTGATTCTGGGTAGTCTCATTACTAGAAAACCCACGTTCCCTTCTTTTCAAATTCTTCACTGCAGGTTTACCCTTCTGCTTCTTCTTTTTCTTCATCACATCATCATCTTCTTCGTCGTCATCATCACCACTTTCTTCACTGTTCTCTTCTTCATCATCTTCTTCATCTTTGCTCATAACCTTACAGGATAAGCTAAGAGGACACTTATTATCATCTTCATTAACAATATGCCTAGCCAAGTAACTGACCTGCCTACGCTGGCCCCATTTAACCATTCCGGCGTCTTTAATCTGAGACGAAAGAGAACCATTCTTATCACTAGTAACATTATTAATAATACTAGTTCTCGACCTGGAATAATCATTGAAAGGTGATCTTGCAATTAATTTGTGAGCAGCAATTGAAGGAACAGCCCAAAAGCGCCAGATATTTTTCTTGTGGGTAATTTCAGCAGGAGTGATGCGACGATAGAGTGCTTCAGCTGCGATCTCTGAACCCATTATGTACCTCTCGTCAAGGGAGGGCAGTTTCTTCATATCAGGTTTAGCAGTGGGGTCGTTGAAGTAGGCTCTAAGAGAGAAGATGCTTGGAAATCTCAATGATACCCTCATTCTTGTCTTCTCGTTCACCTGAAAACAGAAACAGAAAGGATTAAATAAGTAGAGATTTTAAAGAAAAAAAAGTAAAAGGAAAAATGGTGTTTGTGGTACCATGACAATACGGATAGAGTTGAGTTGATGTGGGGATTTAGGAGGAAGTTTAGAGTGATCAATCTCGTAGAAAGAGCCTACTTTGATATGATCAGCAGGATCTGAAGACGAAGAACCCATGAAACTGTAACCTTCATTAGCAGCTGCTAATGAAGAAGAAATATTATAAAGAGACATTACGTTTTCTTGGGAATTTTGAAGTGAAAATAAAGAAACAAATTGAAGTTAAGTAGAAATGGGTGGTACTTAAAAACAAGGAAAAAGGAACCAATATTGGCCGTCGGAGAATTGCAGGAGTCTGTTTAGCCAAAAAGAGTTGGTTTTGGGGAGCTGCTCAGAGGCTCTAAAGGGTTTTTGCTTCCTTTTCAAGCGCATAATTTCCTGCATGGTCTCACTCTCACACTCTCTATAACTGTCTGTTTCTCCACATAATTTCTCCTATCGTCTCGTGTCTGTGTCTCGTGGGTGTAAAGGTAATTTTGGCGATGAGCGATTTGTAATCATTACTTTTTGCCAAAAATTATTTTGATTTCGTTTTAGTAGCCTGCCAGCGACAATTTCTGCTAAACACACACATATACGCACTCTCTTTCTCTGCAGCCAGTCGTGTGGATTTGCTACTTGGTTGTGCACGCGTGATGTTAACGGCGGTATTATATGTGGGTTGATTATGTTATTTTCTGCCGTTTGATTCGGTTTTAAACTACAAGTCTAAACGTGTGTGCCAGAGGTTTTAGCGCGTGACGTAATTGTGAAGAGAAAGGAGCGATTGGGTTTTTGTTATTGGAAAAGGTAACAGAAAAATGGAATCTGTCTGTGTTTGGGGAGGGAAGGAGAGAGTAACAGTGGGGTCTATCAGCTGCAATGCATCATCATCGAATAAAATGAAGTTCCTTTTACAGTACGCATGTAGTAACCAACTTTGTACTCTGAAGCTAAAACTGATGAAAAGAGAGCTTAGCTCAGTCACTCTCTCACAATTTTCTTGGACCCCAGAGGCCCAAACAATCTCGTAGCAAAATGTAATGTCTCTCCTATTCCCACTGTACCTTAACATCGCTAATCACAATAACGGACAAACATGTTATTCATGTTTTGGACCATTCACTGCGTACTTGTTACATCCAATTATCGCTCCATCACAGAATCAGTGACAGGACATGGACACCGAAATTTGGCCCCCATTTAGTTGATGGTGAAAATTGATATTTAAGATATGGTGCAAAGCTCTTTTTTCATTATACATCAGTGATGCATACTATTTCCATGCACTCCGAGTTTAATTACAGGCAGTCTGAAATGAAGAGTATAACATTGTCATTTCCACATAACCGCATGCAAACCAACACACAACAGCTTCCTTATAGAAGAGTATAACATTGTCATTTCCACATAACCGCACGCAGACCAACACACAACAGCTTCCTTATAGAAGAGTTCAGTAGATAGCTGGTACATAAACCATTTGAATCACGGTATCAATACAACTGATCCAGATGTTTTTCGACTCTCAAGGTCCGAATGAGCTTGTGCTGCCTGTGACAGAGCGTATGTGTGGTTTACTCGAACTTGCAAAACTCCTGATGCAACAGCGGTGAATACTTCTCCAGCTGTTTCGAGCAGCTCGTCTCGAGTTGCAGTATATTGCATTAGAGAAGGCCTTGTCAAGAACAGTGATTTTGGAGCCAATGCTGATAATGGAACGGGATCTGGTGTACCTGATGATTGCCCAAAATTCACCATGTACCCACGAGTCTTCAAGCACGCTAGTGATCCCTAAATATCACAACATTACTCATAAGAAATCTTAACAAAAAGGGTATTAAAAAGTGCAAGGTACAACTTCGTTTGTATAAATCAAAACAATGGACCCTTTACATTTAACTAACCATGTAACTACTGTATTTTCGAAAAAAAAAAAAGTAACTACCATGTGTTCTAATTGTCTGAAACAAAGGCAAATGAAAAATGAAATTTTGGAAAATCAGAATTTGCAGATAGAATTATTCTACTCAGGTGATTAGGTATTGTGGTACCATCAACTCCCAACAATAACATAACAAGCACATAGAAGACACACATATGAATCGGCACTCACAAATGCCAATTCAAAACACAAACATTACCATCTTCCATAAAATCACCTCGTCGGAGAACAGACAGAGTATCAATTACCTGAAAGGTGTCTTTTCCCACAGAATCATAGACAACATTCACCCCAGTGCCTGACGTGATCTCATTGACACGGGCAACAAAATCTTCTTCTTTATAGTTTATTACATGGTGGCATCCATCATCTTTGGCTTGTGCTTCCTTCTCCTTTGTTGAGACAGTTCCAATAACAGTGGCACCAATGGCATTAGCCCCTTGGCATAAGAGAGACCCAACTCCACCAGCTGCAGCATGAACAAGTATGACATGCCCCCGTTCAACCTGTCATATGAAGAGAATCAGACAAATGATCCTTGAAAAAACAACAAACTAACTGATGTAAATAATTCATTGCAGCCTGCAAGATACGTTTTAATAAGGTAGTTGACCAAAGAAATTCCAAGGTTTATTTGAACTCTGATAGTATGATTAGTGATAAAAATGGCTATGCACACATACATTCAAGAAATTACCCAGCATATAACATTGTAAACTTCAAACCATTTGAATCAAAACGCAGCCGGAGATACATTTACCTTGAAACAGCGACGGAGTAGGAACTGCGCAGTCATGCCTTTAAGTATAATAGATGCTGCAATAACAGGACTAATGGACGAAGGAACAGGCACAACCTTGTCAGCAGGAAGGATCTGCTCTTCAGCATAGGCACCCATGGGACCGCCAGCATAAGCTACAATATCTCCAACTTTCCTACCAGTAAGTCCAGGCCTGACAGCAATCACCTCTCCAACAGCTTCCATTCCTGCAGCAGAGAATATTATCAACGACGTCGGGTAAGACTATAAAAAATGCTTATTTGCCCAACATTGACAAGTAACAACAGTGAGAACAGAAGAATTTTTGGACATTTTAACAGTATCCACAAATCTAGCAAAGCTCATTAAAGGATAAACAAGACAAACTAAAATGTTAAGACCTTAATTTTCATATGTCTCTTATTTTTCAAACACTGATTTCTTGTTTAATTGTTTATGCGGCATTATTTTCTCCCAAAACAAGCAAAAGAGGACAATTTTTTTCTAATTTCTACATGTTATGTGATGAAAGGACCCTATGTTAATCAATCATGGGTACACACAGCCTCAATTTTCATGTTTTTTCACAAATTTAAACCATTGAGCCCAAAAAAAATCAGCAACAGATTTAAACCAACTCCACATGACAGGCACCTGAGCAAGAATAATCAGTAGTGTAACTGGGTATGCAAGAAATAAGTGTTCAGTGGCAATTTTAATAAAGTGACCAGAGAGAAAGTAAAACCTGGAGTA
This sequence comes from Macaranga tanarius, assembly GCA_949673435.1. Lineage (NCBI taxonomy): Eukaryota > Viridiplantae > Streptophyta > Magnoliopsida > Malpighiales > Euphorbiaceae > Macaranga > Macaranga tanarius. The sequence goes on along the minus strand of CATIWO010013131.1, from coordinate 4,161 downwards.
AAGGGCATTGAAGAAGCCTTGTAAACTCCTTTCCTGTAGTAAACATCAATGAAGTTAAGGCCAATAGCTTTGTTTTTCACACGTATCTGACCCTCACCTGGCTCTCCTATCTCCACATCCTCCCACTTCAGCACCTACCAACATACAAAAACATGACAATATCACTAATTTAAGCATAGCCACAACAACACCTTCTGATCATTGATGAGAATACTCAGAACAAGTAAGAGCCACAAATACACCCAATTGAAAACAAGCCGTTGACCATTATAATCTGATCAAACCAGAGCGAATCATGAGTACAGAAATAGAACAGCCATCCAAAACAACGAAATTGTAAGAATTAAAAAAATAAAATAAAAGTGGGGTGAAAAGGATCAACAAACCTCAGGTCCACCGAGCTCATGAACCCTAATAGCTTTCACCATTTTATCTGATGCAGCTGCTGCGGCAAATGTTCTCACAGATTGTGGTTTTCTTTGGGTGATTAGACTTGATGATCGAGGAGTAGGGAGATAATTGACAAGAAGCAGTTGCTTGGGTAAGACTAAGAGTGAACTCTGCTTACTGTGGTCCAAGTATTTGAGTGTCAGTAATAATCCCATTTATTTTCCTCCTTTGTTTTTAAACCCAAAAATAATAATAATAATAATAAAGGAAGGACCGAATGACCTAAAGAGGGCAAATTGGACCTTTTATCTTTCGCAAATCACCCATTGCAGTCCGACCCGAAAAACAAATTCAAATCTCAGAACAAAACAAGCTTATATATAGTATTGATTATAGATAGATAACAGCATAGAGATTTCCGTTTTTTTTTTTTATAATAATTGTAATGGAGACCCAGAAGACTACGGAGACTGTGATCCGGATCACCATGGACGCAGAGACAGAGTCACAGACGAGTAAAGCTAACTCCACGAATTGGACTCGAAAACCTAATTCATCAAAATGTAATTATTGAATGGTTGATTAGTGATTTTGTTCTCAATCTTATGTTTTAATTTAGTTTATTTTGTTGGGCGTTGTTATTGCTGTTGCAGGGGGTCCATGGCCAATTCCTAGGGGTCTTATAGCTACAGTACCAGCCATTCCAGGGAATAAAGGCTGGTTGATCTTGGGTTTATTTGCTGCAATGACTGTCCCTCCTTTTTCAATTCTAGGAATAACAAAACGCTTTGACATATTAACGCTACTCCCGGCTTTTTTCTTGGTGTTATTGGCACTTGTCGGGCCTTTTTCAATGTTTTTACTGGCTTACTTTTATACCAAAGTTATCGATGGCAGAAATTTGCCTGAGCTTGAGATGGGTCGCCCAGCAAAATGTGCAACCACCGTGCTTTCCGTCTGTGCTGCTATAGTGATACGACTGTATTTGGGTTATGATTTGACATTTACCATCGCCCTTATAGGATTCACGATTTATCTACATGCACTGATCAGATTTCAATGCTGCACCTTTTCAGATGTGAACATCAGGGATGTACTGTTGGCAGGGTTTGTGCAAGTTGTGGTCTCTCTAGCAATCGGCAATACATATGCATTTGTTGCCGCTCTATTATTCTGTGGTGCTGCTGCTTTGTACCAGTATTGCTATTGGGCAGTTGCGGATATTTATATCGAGCAGCAGCTTGAAGCTGGTGCACAGTGTCTCTTTGGACGCTGATACCTATTAGTTATTTCAATATATATTATTTTTAATTGAACCGGTAAGGGGGGAGATAGCAAGTTAATTATGTTAGTCTTCAATTGACTATTTAGTTATTTCTAGCAAGTTAATTATTATTATTATTATTATTTGACTATAATTGCGTTCATATTCACCTATCTGTCACGGATTCAATATTATGAAATCAAATTTTTTATATTGCAAATCATTCCTTATTATTTGCAAATTGTACTTTGTATGCTGCACCATTTGGGTATTAATTTTGCAGCCGTGGCGTTGCCCAAGTATATCCTTAGCATATGACTAGATGATAAGAAAAGGAAAAATTTTAAGGATGGATGGGGAATTAATTGGAGGAATTCTTAGTCAATTATATAATTATGATATATAACAATTAATTTTTAACTTCTAATTTTAAAAATATAAGTTATTTTGTTTAAATAAAAGTTTTTTTATATTAAAACTTTGATGAATAGCTCAAATAATTAAGTAAAAATGTGGACATCAAATATGAAAAATAGAATTTGATTCTTTTTCACAAAAATCGTAGAGTTCGACAAGTTTTAAAAAAAATATTAAATACTAATTTTACATATATTTTTCTCTTATAATGCTAAGTAACATGTCTTTTTCTTAGTAATTTAGTGGAGTATTATTTATTATTTATTTTAAATGTAAAGAGAAATTTTTTAATAAAAAGTGATAGTAAATTAATAAATAAGTTAACCGTTAACATGCTTGATTTTTATTTTTTAAGTACAATAAATTTTGTACGTAATTAAATTTTTAATAAAAATAATTTTTTTTAAAAATAATTTTTTTATCATTAAAAGGAATTAAACTTTCTTTTTAATTTCTAAGTTTAGAGAGCGGTAAAAAAAAAAAATGTACACAACTTTTTCTATGTTAGATTTCTTTAGTGGTGTAAATAAGTGGAGCGGAGTTGAGTTTTGGCTATTTTAGACTTAGTTTATTTATAATCGAGCCAAGTTCAAGCCGAGTACGCTATAGTGCTCGTAAGCTTAAATGAGCCTAAAATTATTAAAATTATACATGAAAAAAGTTTAAATAAAATTTATTTATTAAATAAATTATAATATATTAAACAAAAATTATAATTTTATTCTAATAATATATATTTTAAATATTTTTTGTAATAAATATTTATATTTTATATATATAATATCAAATTATTAATATATTAAAATTACAGGCAGCTCACAAGCTTTTATTCGAGTTTGTTCATAAAATTTTACGAGTCGATGTTGCATTATTTGAATTCGGTTCGTTTATTAAACGAACCTTAATATATAAGGTCGAACGAGTTTTTATCGAATCAAATTCCAAATAACTCACTAGTAGACAACACTAGACTTCTTTTAATATTCCAGTTAGAAATATATGAACAATTTCATCCAAATTATAAAATCTAATTTTATAATAACATTTATTATATAAAAAATTATAAATATAATGAGTATTTCTGGCATTTAGAAAAATAACAACATTTAGTGAATAACTCGTAATATCTAATTGTTCAATTAGCATAATATTAATTAAAAATTTATAATAATTAGTAATTTCGTGTATTGGTTAATGTGTAAAGATATTTATATTTGTGCAAAATTCATTATAATTAGATGTTTCATTTTAATTTAAAAAATTAATTTTATTAATAATAATTGTCATGTTTCAAATATATAGAATAGTTTGTTTAAAAAATTATATGGGTAAAAATACTTATATCGGGTAGAGATAGAAGAAATTTGTCGGTTGAGATAGAAAATTACCATTTTGGCTCCTCAAAATTATACTGCCCCTTGTAAAATGAGGAGGCAAAATGGTATTGTGGACACATGGTGTAACATCCGTGTCCTGGAACCAGATTACTGTTCATTAATGTAAATTAAGAATGTTATTACTGTTGTTAATTAACATTGGTGATTTAAGATTTGTTTGCCACTATTATGAGTAAATGATTTGGAGTTTGATTATTTAGTAATTAAGTCAATAATTGATATCGATTAACCATGTGGCAATTAATTGAAGTTGATAAGATATTTTATTGTATTGAGATAAGAACCAATGAGATATAGTATACGGTATTAGGAATTGATGATATTAGATGAAGTTTATAAGGATGGAATTGAAAGAAAAAAGAAAAAAGAGGGGTTAAGAAGAAAGAAATGATTGGATAAGAATAAGAAAAGGATAAGAAGAAGAAGAAGAAAAAGTTATCTGCAGAAGAAGGAAAGAATGGGAGAGAAGAAAAGAGAAGAGAAAAGAAAAAGAGAAGGAAAAAGGAAAAGAAAGAAGAAGCTTGTGTTCTGAATTCAAGAAAGCAAACCTCAACAAAAATTTGACGGAATCAGCAGGAGAAAACAGTGAGTGGCTCAATCTTTTCCCTTGCTCTGTTTTCTTTTGTTATTGGATTTGATTTTTGAGGAAAAATGTGAATTTGAGTTGGATAAATAAATTTTCTTTTATCCATA
>CATIWO010013115.1:0-12903 GCA_949673435.1 Macaranga tanarius | reverse complement strand
CCATGTACACACCCCCCGCTGGAGGCTCAGACAAACGATGACACCCAACCTCCATATCCCAGGCTAATGAAGCCATGAAGTCAGCGGCAAGATTCGCTTCCCTGTAGACATGCTGCACTTGGACTCTCCAGTCTTTCTGCAATAACATTTTAATAGCAGTAACAATAGAGGAATTAGGGGAAGCTCTAGTAACTTTGTCAATGTAACAACATTCAAAAAATTAAAAAATAAAACAAGTAATCAATTGAGTTGATAGACAATAATTATAAAATAAAAAAATTAATTAGAAATATAACCTGTTAAAAAAATTTGCTCATAAACAATATTACTTCTTTCCTTTTTCCTCATTTAACCAGAATCAATTTTATATACTCTCGTGTTTTTAACATGTTTGAGAGTTGAAAAATTGATTGCCTATCAGCCTCCTAGCTACTAACTCTCAAATAAAGCTAAATATTGATGGTGGTGGGACGTGTGCGTTGGCAAGAGCAATTGATTTTGCCTCTGAAAAAAAAAAAAGAACTTTTGATTCTAAAGTTAAAATGACAAATATGAGAAAAAAATAATTAGAGATAAAAGATAAAAGATAAGAGTTGTTTTCTATTTTAATTGGTTGTTAAGAATAAAAATTCAAAATACAAATTGATTATTAAGACTAAAAATTTAAAATATGATGACTTTGTAGAGATTAAAAAATATATTTTTATTTGTTTTAAGCAAAAAAGATAAATTAAAATATTAATTTCAACTTGAAATTATGATTATATTAAATAAATATCATAAAAAATGTTACAGAACTTGGAATTACAATGACATGTTCTATTAAATGTCAATTTAATAAGAAAAATATTGTAATTGATAAATTTATGGTGACATTTATATAAAATATTTTTTAAAATATGATCTTATTCTTTTAAAATAACATTTGATAAATATGTCACTAATAATATATTATTATAAACAATTTTTATTGCAGTGTCCGTGCTACCTACTAATTAACTAATAGCTTGTTGATTAATTTAAAAAATTATGTTTCAAATTTTTTTTTTTGTTTGATTTGAATTATTGTTATGTAGAATTCATTAAATTTTGATTAATGTTCCTATGAGTAGTTCAAGTGGTAAAAGATATGAAAATCAAACGTGAAAATCTTAAATATGGAGATCAAAATTAATTTCCACACTTCTAACTCTCCTCAACAGGAAATTAAACCTAAAGTTAAATTTTTTTTTTGACTAATTAACCAAATTCCTTGCACAGAACTGTCTCCCAACTCAAAGTTAATTTTCTAAGCATATGAATGAAAAGAAACCGTGCAATGACACTTGGTGCATGAATTAGTTAATTAGTGCAGAATAGGTTGGCAAGTATCAACTGCAATCTGATCCAAATTAAAGAATAAAAAATGGTTTATGGATTACAACATTGTAACATTTTTAATGCACATTTAAAAGAAGTGGAGTAAAAGTACTAAAAAACTACTTACTTTTGTTGTGGAATGATTATTTGGCATGGATAAATTGTTATAAAATTATAGAGTCTCCTGTTAAGATGGCGAAGAAATTAGACAGCACTTAGGAAAGTTAGATTACATGTAAAAGTAATCATTTGACCATTTCAAATTACAATCCACTAAGCATTAAGCGGTTGGTAATGGGAATCATTAATTCTATCAATTATATATATAAATAGGGTGATGATAGGTATCTCGGTCCGAGATTGTCTCAGACAGAGAAAATTACCGGTTTGGTCTCCCTATTTTACAGGGAGGCAGTATAATTGGGGGGTTAAAATGTAATTTTACATATAAAATTATTTTTTTACCCTTAAAATTTTTTTTTCCCGAGGTCAATTATGTAATTGTCTCTGCCCGAGACACACTGTGCATGTCTCGGGCAGAGACATGCAGCTTTATCCATATAAATATAATGTACACTACTAATGTAAAAAAGAGCAACTAATGTATTGATTATTTAATGAAATAAATCTTAGTTTCTAATTCTTGAAAATATTATTTCTGATTTGTTTACATATGACCATTTTAATAAATTTTGATTTTAATTTATTCAATTTAATTCTTTTGATAAATTTCAATTCGGACCATTTCAATAAAATTTTAATGTTGATTTATTAAATTTTTCTGATAAATTTCAACTCGGATAAAGGTCTATTATTTGAAGCCCTACGTTTTTAACACGCAACAACATAAATGTCCATTGAGTAGATAGTTGATAAGAATAAATGTGGTAACCAACAACGTACATAAAAATATACATTGATCCGGCCGCGAGCGATCGTGCGTTGCCAGAAGCCAAAGGCAGCACAACAGACATAATTCGGGTCATCAAAAACTGATAAAGTTCGACTGCTGCCTTCAAACTTTGAACATTAAACATTGACTGGCTGACTGCTGAAAATTCAAAGACTTGCAGCGGCCAATAAGAAGTTGCAAAATTTTTGTCTATAAATATGACTTCATGGTCTCTCAGACATTTCAAGCTTTTCGATATTTACATCTCAGTACTGTCTCTCAGCTTCTCAAACCTCAAGCTGTCTAATAGAATAGATATCTCCCTCCATCTCTTCCTTTGTTTAATTAGGACCCATTTTATCTGTTCACTGTTCTGTCTGTAGTTCTGTTCCAGCATCATATAACTAGTTAAAATTATTAACATGGATACTCCAAGATCACCCCTACCCACTCCAAGATCACCCCTGCAGCCTCCAACTTATGGAAACTCGATCTCCATTCTTAGCATCGATGGTGGTGGAATTAGAGGACTTATACCAGGAACAATCCTTGCTTTCTTAGAGTCTGAGCTTCAGGTACAAAATTTTTCCATGCCCAATCAACACAAGATCATCAACTTTGCTTTTTCTTCTTGAAAATTTGTATACTGATTATAATATGTGATATGATATGTGTGCAGAAATTGGACGGTGAGGAAGCAAGATTGGCAGATTATTTTGATGTGGTTACAGGGACTAGTACTGGGGGGCTGGTGGCTGCCATGCTAACCGCACCAAATGAGCAAAATCGCCCTTTGTTTGCTGCCAAAGACATCAACAGCTTCTATCTTGAGCACTGCCCTAAAATCTTCCCACAGGACACGTAATAATTAGTTATCTTTAATTTCCTTCTGTTGGTATTTATTTTATTAATTTTTAATTGCTAATTATAGTTTAAATCTTGATCTGAAACAGGTCTCCGTTTGCTCCTGCTGCTAATCTGGTAAAGGCTTTGAGAGGACCTAAGTATGATGGTGCATATTTACACAAAGTTGTTAGGGAAACATTAGGAGATACACGGATAGACCAGACATTGACACATGTTGTCATTCCAACATTTGATATCAAGCGCCTCCAGCCCACCGTCTTCTCTACCTACGAGGTTTATTATAGAAACAAATAAAAATATGCATCTCCAATCAGCTAGAGTTGTGTTTGTTGCTGTTGTTGTTGTTTTTTTTTTTTTTTTAAATTTTAATCTCAGTCTGAACTCTGAACCTCTGTCTTTGTGTATATCCTACAGCTGAAGAAGAACCCAAGCTTGAATGCCCTTTTATCGGATATATGTATATCAACTTCAGCTGCCCCAACTTATCTTCCAGCTCATGCTTTTGAAACCAAAGACTCCACAGGCAAAGTTATGGGATTTGATCTTATTGATGGTGGCGTGGCTGCTAATAATCCGGTACCCTATCAAGTGACTATATTGATTTTAGTACATATATATAGCAAAGTCAGAAAATTCTTACTCTTTTTCTTCTTACAATTTTCAGGCTTTGGTGGCTATGAATGCTGTGATGAAAGAAATAAACCGTGATAATCCTGACTTCTTCCCCATAAAGCCAACAGACTATAGCCGATTTCTGGTCCTGTCCTTGGGGACTGGTACAGCAAAAAGTGAAGAAAAATTTCATGCTACTGAAGCGGCTAAATGGGGTTTGCTGGGGTGGTTAACAAGTGAAAACTCCACTCCGTTGGTGGATGTGTTTATGCAAGCTAGCAGCGACATGGTTGATTATCACATTTCCACAGTTTTCCAGGCTCTTCACTCTGAAGAAAATTATATTCGAATTCAAGATGATACACTTACTGGAAGCCTTTCATCTGTGGATATTGCTACGGAGGAGAACTTGAATAATCTGGTGAAAGTAGGTGAAGATTTACTTAAGAAACCAGTAGGCAGGGTTAATTTGGACACTGGTTCCTTTGAGCCTGCTTATAAGGCTACAAATGAGGAAGCTCTTACAAAGTAAGTTTACATAAATAAATCAAACTATTAATGTCGATGTATATGTTTAGTTTTTCACTTTTAATTGTTCTCCATATTTTTGGGTTTTAATTTGTTTATTTTTACTGTTTAGGTTGGCTAAAATACTGTCAAGGGAGAAGCAGCTTCGTGAACTAAGGTCACCAAAAGGAAAAGCTGTTGTGGTCTGAAAAACATAACGTTGATTTCTTTAATTACTAGCTAATGATAGAAATAAAGTTTTAACTTGGACTACATAATTAGGTGCCAAAAGTTTCTCCTTTTGCAAATGATATAAATTAAAATGTCTTGTACTTTCTTCTAATGTAATTCGTTATTTTGTTGGTCAATAAATTCTGTAATTTTTCTCATTATACAGAATATAAACTTCAAGTACTAATGTCATACATTTCTATAGGTGAAATTCAATTATTATTATCCTTGCTAATAAACAATTAATTATCTACCTTTTCAAAAAAATTGGAAAACGTTTTTCTAAATATTTATTCTAAATATTGTTGCTAAAAATATTATCTCAAGTACTAATATGGAAATACAAAATTATGCAATATTAAATCCATCTCTAAAATTAATTAAGCAGAGTAAAATTTACATGCCAAACAAATTAATATTCTCACTTATCTTTTTTTTTTTTTTAATCTACACAATATATATATTCAATCTCCTAATTTCCTTATTCAAGATGCTGATGTTGAGAATGAAGCAACCTGCAGCTGGCTGCATAGATAATTTTCTAAACGACAAGCATAGGCACTTCTTAAGGACAAATTACACATATAATATCTCTAACCTCTAACCCTTCTTCCCTTCCTGCACCTGCTTTAACATCAAAATATCTACCCGATATCTAGCTAATGGTCTTGTGCGTAGACCTAGCAAGGCACTAAAGAGAAAACAGCCTGTCGATTCAAGAAGAAAGTTAGGTGTTTGATGGAACTGGGAAGAAAATAATAAAGATGCCTAACCCACCTACACTATGTTGAGACATAACAGATAATATCTTTTTTTGGTATGCCTGGAAATTGGAAATAAAAATGATGAATAAATGACCCATTGCGTTTTGAGATAAGGGAGTTTTGGCGAGCGTATTGTCTCTACTGCAATTGTAAAAAATATGCAATCACAAATTATCCATCCACAGCAACTTTGAATTTAGCATTTTTGATATATTTTAACTATTTTGAGATTTTATTCAATTCCTATTTTATCCTTTTAGTTCTAAACTCTAAATATTTTATGTTAGGGTTTATTTTGGACACTTTTATTTCAATTTTTATCAATCTAATTAAATTTTAACTTTGTTTTTTTTAATTAAATTTTTGAATTTGAAATTTGTTTATGTTAATAATTAAACATGTTTTAATTATTCGTACTACATCCTGCGTCACTAAAAATTATTAATAAATTAAATAAGTGATCGATCCATTAATAGGATAAAGGAATATTTTGAATTACAAAATGTTATATATCATTTATAGATAAGATTAAAATTGTTGTGATAAGTTGATAGGATTGTATCTTTTCAAAATCTGAGAAACCTTTTAGGCTTGTATTTATAAATATTATAGGAAGAGACACAAACATTATTGTTGCTTGCTGCCTAAACTTCATCACAGAATATTGCAAAGTAGGGATTTGAATTATTAGATTTCATTATTTCAAAATTTTAAACTTCCAAACAAATATGGCTTTAAAGAGAAAATAATTAATTAAGTGATGGTGGAAACAAACATCTTAATGTAATGCTAAACTGTTTCCAGAAGAATCAATTGTAAAATGGCTATCATTAGGTTATTTTTTTCATTTGCGAAGTCCGTCAATGTATATCATCAATCACATAATTTAGTTTGAAAAATGAATTAACTTTGGATACTTTTCCATTCAAATTAGATATGAGTCATATCTACAGCAAAATAATAATTACAAGCGACAATGAAATTCAACAATTTGACAGCAAACAACATTTTGAGGAAAAAAAAAAAAGAATTTACAACATTAACAATCCTTTTTGGATTTGTTATTTTTGCACACTTTATCAAAAAAAAAGAATGAAAAAATTTAAATATATTAAATAATTATATCATCACTTGGAATTTATAAAAAGTCGACCATGGGTGATCTAAGAAGGCGAAGCCGTTTTTCTTCAGATAGTATTCTTGCGCACCTACAAAATAATTATTTCTCATCACCAAATTTGTGATATATAAGTAAACAAACCTAATTTACACGACAAAAATTTGAAAAGAAATATGTATGTATATCTATATATATTTTGGATAATTTTTAGTGTCGCGGGTTGCGATGTGTGCCACTTTTACCGAAGAAATTTTTTTAAAAAACAAAACAATTGAATGCCCTCCCTGCATCATTGGGGGCATTTATGTAAAAAAAATTTGCAATGGCACATCATCCATATATTTTACCTTTTAAGAGCCTCTTCGTTGGTTCCTTGGTCAGTTGGCTCGAACCTGCCAGTTTCTAAATTAACCCTAGAAACAGGCTTTTTTAGCAGTCTTTCGCCAACTTTCACAAGATTTTCCAGATTCGTCTTTGAGGCTTTATCGATAGAAGATTCTTTTCCATCTAGTGTGTCATCCTACATGCATATGTCCCATTTACAATAATACGTTAGTATGAATTTGCTTTCGTAATGATATTCCAATATCTACGAGTCAAGTGATTTTTTTTTAAAAATTGTATCGCATGTAAAGTGATATCCAGGGCTGGTATTGATGGGATAAAAATACCTGAATGCGAAGGTAATGCTGTTCGGAGCGCAGGGCTTGGAAAAGAGCACTGAGGTGATAATCAACCATATCTGCACTAGCTTGAGTGAAAACGTCAACCAATGGAGTAGAACCACCGCTGTTTAGCCAACCAAGAACACCCCATTTAGCTGCTTTAATTGCATTATATTTCTTCGCAGCTTTTGGTGAACCTGTTCCTAAGGATATAACCATAAACCGCCCATAATCCATTGGTTTTATAGGAAAGAAGTCAGAATTTCCTTTGATTATCTCCTTCGTCACTTCACCTATAGCAACTAAAGCCTGAAATGATATATATAAAAAAATTACTTGTCAATCAAATCTTTCGATGACAAAAAGCAACATAATTGAGAAAAAAGCATAAAATCATAACGCACAGGATTATTTGCAGCTACACCACCATCGATAAGATGGAATTCTCTAACTTTTCCTGTTAGCTTATCTTTGGTTTCAAAGTAATGGGCTGGAAGATAAGTTGGTGCCGCCGATGTTGAAATGCATATATCAGAGAGTAGAGCATTTAAGCTAGTGTTTTTCTTAACCTGAAATCATTGAAAAACATTAAGTGTTAGCTATTAATTAAATGGGTAAAAATTCCTGTCTCGTTCAGGAATAGTCCCATCGCATGACTAATAAAATTCTTTCAATACTCCTTTTCCAATTTTACTGTCCCCTGTGAACGGGGGCAACTAGGTAATTTAAATTTTTTTTTATTCTTTTTGATGATGTCGCGCAGCACGACGTCTATTATGGTTCTAATTAAATTATCATCCAAATTAGAAACAAAAATACGAGTTAAGCTTCTGGAAGTAACTGAACCTCGAAGCTAGAAAAGATGGTTGGCTGGAGTTGCTTGATGTCGAATGTTGGTATGACAATGTTTGTCAATGTCTCGTGCAATTTTTTCTTTCCTAATTTTTCCCTAACAAGACTATGCAGATATCTACCATGGTATTTTGGTCCTGACAATCCTTTTGCTACCTTCTTTACTTGACTAAACAATGGCCATCTGTTCAAAAAAATAAAAAAGTATCATCAGGTTATATATAGAAACTTAAATTATTTTCAGCTTTTAAATATGCTCTTGAATTACCTGGGTTGTGAGAAGATCTTAGGGCAGTGATATAGATAGAAGTCTTTGATGTCTTTAGCAGAAAAGAGGGGTCGATTATGTTCATCAGGCGCAGTTAGCATGGCAGTCACAAGTCCGCCTGTACTTGTTCCAGCAATAACGTCGAAGTAATCCGCAATTCGTGCTTCCTCACCATCTAGCTTCTACATTATTGTGATCCATATCAACATTTTGTATGTTAGGCACCTTCTATATTTAATCTTTACACCAATATTTTCTTTATAAAAAGATAATAATACATTATTTATCTATAATAGACAAGCCTTATCTCTTATCTGATTTTATTTTTTTAGAAAATATTTCAAACTGACTTAAAAATTACTGGAATTTTAATTTTTCCTACGTACATACCTGAAGTTCAGATTCTAAGAAACTAAGGATGGTTCCAGGGATAAGACCTCTTATGCCACCCCCATCAATACTGAGAATAGTGACTAGGTTTCCATAAGTTGGAGGTTGCAAAGGTGGGTTTGTTCCTTCCATATATGAGAAATTATCTAAGGAAATATTGCAGAGAAATGAGTTGCTATATGTAGTTGAAAAACAAATGCATAAATGTAGTTGTAGAAATCAGGACTTTTGAGTGCTTGAGAGTTATATATATGATGGGATCTTTAATTAGTGCAATATATCAAATGGAAAATGCATATATTTATACCCTCTACTCTCGTTATCTTCTCTCTTTTTCCAAGAAAGAACAATGTGTTGTCTACATAAATTCCTGATCGTACGTATAGCATTGTTTTGCAATTGGATAAGTTTTGGAATGTTGCCAGCAGCCTCAAGAGTTTACCAATCGAAGGATGCATGAATGCGCTTAATTAGAATATTACTGTAGAACGCATAGTTCAACTCCTATGATGAATTGTAGGTGAGACTTTAGTATCCTGAAATGTAGTTGAGAACCAAAAGCCCCAGAATGAGACTGACCAACCTAGCTTTTGATTAATTTGAGCAATAATATTAAATATAGCATAAAATATGAGAATGGATTTTGGATACAAGCTAATTGCTATTCAAATCAAAGTGCTTTTAAGATTAATTTTAATTCGTAAAAGGCGGTGTACCAAACGTGTTGAAGCGCCATCAATTTTCTTTTTGAATTAAAAATTTATCAAAGATATAGTTTCAATGCTTGTAAGATAATAACATTGCAATTGCAATTGTCAGTTTACCAGAAAACAAATTATATGCCTGTTCTTTAAATTAAAATTTACAGTCAAATAAATGTTAATGATAATAATATATAAATGCATTTAATCAACAATAATTTTCTCAAATTAAGCTATTAAGAAAATTATTTATTAATAGAAAATATACATAACAATTTCATTAATGATAAATAAATTTATATATCTATTTTTCGCCCATCAAGCAGCTTCCCTCAGCTTTTTTTATTCTTTTCTTTTCATTTCTTCTAAATTTCATGAAAATTAAGTTGCGTGTTTTTTTTTTATAAATCAAAGCATTTTATTAATAATTATAATGAGGAAAAACCAATTGCCAGGACTTGCAGCAATTGATTAAAAAAAAAAAATTCTGCCTCCTACAGAACAATAACACAATGCTGCTACAAAGAAAAACAAAACAGCACAAACACCTATAGCAATATGCAGACCCAAAACAACAATACCAGCAACTACTAGAGAGCATGAGCTTAACAAAGATTGGAAGAACAAGAACAAAACTTTGCCGTATCAGCAGCAGCAGCTCCACCACCCTAAATTAATGCCATAAACCAAAGACTACAGCAGGAAACAGTTGAAACTTGAACAAGTCGCAAAGACTCGGAAGAAAAATCAAAGCCAAGCAATAAAATCATTTCATTTGTCTCAAAATCCTTATCTTTATCAAACGAAGGAATGTGCAGATGAAAAATATGGTGGTCGTTTAAGTATTTCCAATTTTAGTTTCCTTTTATTTTATTTTCCCTATTATTTCCACAAGGTCTGGGGTATATCCTTTTTCACTTATTCTTTTTATAATTTTCTCCCTTACCTCACAAAAATTTCGAACTAGCCACAAGGGCTCCAACCCCTTTCACTTGTTAATTAAAATAAAAGTAATAGACAAAAGGGACAATTAAATTAAATAAAATCTATAAAATAAATATTTCATTTTGTTTTAATTAGTAATCCTCAAAATTAAAAAATAAATAACAAAAAAAAAACACAAACTATTTTGTGACATTATCTCATTGAAATAGATAATAAACAAAATATATGATTTTTGAATTTTAAATTCTTCAATTTTTAACATTTAAACTTTAAAATTTAAATCCTATAGGACGATAATAAGATAATAAATGATATTAGAGAATGCAAATACATCATAACTCATAAATATGTGGTTCTACATTCCACATAAATATATTAAATTATACTACGAGAAATATAATTGGATTTAGTGAAAGTCAATATTGAAATTTTATTGGAGCGTGAAAGGAATATTTCAACGAAAAATTACCAATCTTAATATGTGTTAATATATATGATGAGTTTCAAATTAATATGCACAAACTTAAAACTTTTGGAAAAAGCTGTAATATATATGTATATATGATAAGTTCCAAAAATAATTGTACATATGACTAACTACATCTTAATTAGAAAAGAAACCATACATGCAATTAATGTAGACTATATATATCATACGTACGTACATATGAAGTTCTTAATATTAGGTATCAGTGGCAATCTAACTCGAGTTTGCTAGCGATTTAATGACAAAAATATTGAAAGTTGAACTAGTAATTAAAGCCACCTTCTTTTTCCGCATTTGCTAGCGACTTCTGTGAAATTGTCTTTATCTAATATCGGATTCGTACGTGCGTCTATTGTCAGCATTTTTGAGAATCGAAATGCTTTTATCATGCATTATCCGATATATATATATATGTGTGTTGATCATTGCCCTTTCAAAATAATAATAAAAAAAAAGCTATTATCTGCCCTTTTTCATTCAAAAAGATAGTTTTATCATCGTTTTTAGTTTTTTAAAAACTTTAGATGAAAAAAAACACTAATTTAATTTTTTTTGGAAAAATATATACAATGTAACAATAAATGGAATTTTATTCAAACATCACTAATTGCATATACAAATGGATTAATTATTATTTGGCTTACAATTGCCCAAAGAATTTAAATGATATAACTCAAAAAAACAGGAAATATTACAACTTGTATATCTTTGGATTTACAATTGTCCAAAGAATTTAAATGAAATAACTAAAAAAGAAGGAAGTAATTACAACTTGTATATCTTTGGATATACTTATTCAATCACAGTGCGTACGCATATGAAATTATGAATAATTAATAATCTAATTATTCCCAGAACAAAGGTTGCATTAACTTGCAAAGTCCAAGCATTTTTATCACTTTCATCATTTCCAATTTGAAGATTGTCCATGGAGTGACTTAGCAGTTAGCATGGCGAAGTCGCCTCTCCTCGGAGAGCAATTTAGCAAACCTTATAAGAGCCTCTTCATTAGTCTCCTGGTTAATTGGCTCAAATATTCCATTCTCCAAGTTTACCCTTGAAACCGGTTTCTTTAACAGCCCTTCACCAACTTTTACAAGATCATCCAAGTTCTTTTTTGTGGCCACATCTACAGAAGAAACTGTGTTGTTTAACATGTCATCCTGCAAATATTCGCATTAAACAAACATTAAGGTTTGTGCTGAATATATAATTATTAATATCTTGTAATAATCTTTTGTTTTCCTTGGGCAAGCAAAACAAATACCTGAATCCTGAGGTAGTTTCTTTCGGACTGGAGGGCTTGAAAAACCACAGAGATATGCAAATCCACCATGTCAGCACTTGCATGCGTGAATACATCAATTAAAGGTGTGGAACCATTGGCTGTTAACCAACCCAATACACCCCACTTTGCGGCCTCATCAGCACTGTATTTTTCTTCAGCTTTTGGAGCTCCAGTTCCCAAGGATATAACGAGAAATCTACCATAGTCCATTGGCTTTATTGGAAAGAAGTCTCGGCTTCCCTGGATGATTTCTTTTGTCACTTCTCCCATAGCAACCAAAGTCTGATAAAAAAAAAAAAAAAATTATCAAGATTAAACCAAGTTGATCTGGCTACATAATATGAGAGATTTTTGCCTACACTCAGAGTAAATGATAATATACATAGAATGGTTTCGAGTTTATCATATACCGGATTATTTGCAGCAACACCACCATCTATAAGGTTGAATTCCCTGACTTTCCCTGTCGTGTCTTCTTTGGTTTCAAAATAATGAGCTGGGAGATAAGTTGGTGCAGCTGAGGTTGAAATGCATATGTCTGAGAGTAGAGCATTTAAGGACGAACTTTTCTTAACCTGGAAAATAAAAAAACACATTGGAAAAAAGTCAATATCTAATCACAACAAAACATAAATATACTTGTAATTAACTACACTCATTTAGCTTGATAATAATGCTGAAAAATTAGACCGAGTTTAATTAAAGGGTAAACCTGAAAACTGGAAAAGATTGTAGGCTGGAGTTTTTTGATATCAAATGTTGGGATGACAACATTAGTCAACGTCTGGTTCAATCTTATGTTTCCCAGTTTTTCTTTCACGAGGTTATGCAGATATTTCCCATTGTATTTTGGTCCTGATATAGCTTTGATAATCTTGGATGTATGTGGAAACAATGGAAAACTGTTTTGTGGGAAGATCTTAGGGCATTCATTGAGATAAAAGTCCTTGATATC